>VWYK01026391.1:2806-13663 GCA_013399775.1 Semnornis frantzii | reverse complement strand
TCTCCGTGACTTCCTGGCTGCAATTAACACAAACTCCAGGTTACACCTCTTGTACCTTCACCAACTGAGAGGAGAGGTCTTGTAACACAGGCAATGAAGTGTGATACTCTCTCACTGTGGAAATGATTTTGAAGACAAGCCTTGGGGCTAAATTTACACATATAGAATCAGTGCTCCACAGACTCTAAGACACCAAGATTTCATTACTGCCCTAATCTTTAGCTTCCTCAAGGTCAACAGAGCTGAGAATAGGATGCAGAGCAGCAACTCCCCAGAGGTTGTTAAAGCAGCGGCAATAAAGAAATAAAGCAGACATGGAAAGGATGTCTCACGCAGAACCTTTTGGCTGCAAAGACACAATCTAAGTGTTAAATTACAGTAAAGGGAATGAAACAGACAAGCAAGAACCATAGCAGTCCACAAAAATTTCAGAAAGGCCCATAGGAGAGGGAGGAACAGCAACTACAGTGCAAGTCTCCAAAGAACCCAAGTATTAATTTCCTGATTTATAATGTGCATCACCTCCCTCCTAAATCCCTGCTGCAGAAAAAGCATCCTTCTAAGGAGGTGGTAACACATAGCAAAAGTTCAAGAAAGGTTCTGTAAAAATGGAAAACAAGATGCTATGTGGCAGCAGGCAGCAAGTATTTCACATTTGCCTCGGTCACGGCTAACACACATGGCAATGTGGACACAAGTGGAAGGACAAAAGAATGAAGAAAGGAGAAAAAAAAAAAGGCACATAGTGGCACCTTCATTTCCATCAGTTTCTCTCTGCTGCCCCCAACTCACTTCATTTTGGCTGTTTGTACCACCAGAAATTGTGAATGCTTAGCATAGAATAATTTTTTTTAAAGCTTTAAAAACATGAGAGCTCCAAGATGGTGACAAGCCTGCTAATAAGGAGCTTGTCACAGAGAACTCTTCTGAAGCAGACTGCAAGGCATTCCATGAAAGTTATCACATGTCTGCAGACACCAAGAAGTGGCTTGCCCCAGGCCACTCAAGTCAATTCTAATATATCTCCTTGTTCTTTAGTTATTACCCCAAGTATATGCATAACAAGATGTTTGGCCAGGTTTTTAATGCAACACACTGCAAGTGAGCAACTTTGTCCAGCAGCCTTTTAAGCAGCCAAGTATCCAGTACTCAATTCTAGAATCTATAAAGCCAAGACTGGTTTGAAAACTGGTTTGTTGGTTGTGTTGTGGGTTTTTTTTGTTTGTTTGTTTGGGGTTTTTTTTGTTTGTTTTTTTACAGTCTACCCAAAGTTCTGCATATTTCAGAGAAGCTGCTCTGTCTTGAAGAAACAATTTGCATTTCATGATAAAACAATTAGCTTCATGCAGTGTCAAGAGGTGAAAGCAGCTTCAAAAAAAACAAGAGCTCATAAATGGCACAAGGTGTCAGGGTTAGAATGGAAGGAGCCCTCCAACAAAATTCATTTACTTGTGTCTTTATTTACAAGTTCCTTTTTAAACTCTTCTCATTCAACTGACACATGGCTACTGCAAAGGAATGAAATAGTAAAAAAAAAAAAAAGAAGTAGTCAGAACAAAGTTAAAAACCACAGAAGTCTCAGTTTCATTTAGCATGCACATAAATGGGTTTATTTGAAAGTAACTGCATAGCCAAAAGTGGAAGCCACCTTGGGGTGTAAAGTAATACATTTGAAATTACCAACAGAAAAAGTGGATATTATTCATGTAGCTCAGATTTCTGTCCTCTTTTTGGAAGAAAAAAAAAAAATCTCATGGCCTAGAAAGACTTTTTGCAACAGATATTTTCTAGCCTGGAGTGGCCTCTAATGGATGTACAACACCGATAGTGCAGAGAAAAGCTTTTTAGTAATCTGTGTGACTGTAGTGCTTGTGAGAGATGCTTGACTGACAGTCTAGAAGGCTAAGAATCTGAAGTAATCTGTTCTGATCCACTGAACAGGTATAGCACAGGCATCAGTGGCATCATCTTCACAGCAAGAGTGATTGGCATTGGAATGGGCTGCCCGGGGAGGTGATGGAGTCACCAGCCCTGGAGGTGTTTAAAAGGAGGCTGGATGAGGCACTTAGTGCCATGGGTTAGTTAATTAGAAGGGTTAGGTGCCAGGTTGGACTTGATGATCCTAGAGGTCTGTTCCCACCTGGTTGATTCTGTGATCTCATAGCTGATCATTTACTTAATGTTTGAAGTTACTTTTTAGCAAGGACTTTTAGATGACAGTGTCATGGTCAGAATTCAAAACACTGAAGAATATAACCTCTTGTTTTCTAACAAATTTACCCATACAATTACCTGGATAGTTTCTGGGGCAAGGATAGCAAGGGAAGAATAGCCTATCCATACAGGCAGGAAGATTCCTCAATACAGAAAGATTGCACAAAAACTCTTTAGCCAAGAAAAACAAAACCAGAAGTTTGTGTTTCAGATGCTTTAGTGGACAACAAAAGCTTACACTTAGTAGGTTGACCTGGACCCAGAACAGATTTCCTGCAGTAACTCAAGACTTTGCTTCTCTCTGTCTTTATTGTGCTGCCTAGTAGCACTGCATCCAACTCCAAACAGGTTGGTACGTGTGAAGGGCACAGCAGAGTGACGTGAGCCCATGAGCCAGTAGCACAATAAGCTACCAGAGAATTAGTAACTGGTTCTCAGCAGCAGTGCGGATATTGATGCCACCACAGCACGTCCAGGAAAAACTGCTGGGGGCCAGCCCAGGCATTTCCACCCAGCAGTGCAGTGCACAGCGTGGACTCTTTAACAAGCCAAGTGTGACATCCGAGCTGGTTGTGTGCAGCATCCGGTTCGCAGATTTTATTCCCCATTCCTATAGTTTGGGAATAAGGGTCTACCGTTGTGCAATTTAATTCCCAGATGACTCATCTTCGTGTAATGAGACATAAGTGTTTTCTTCTAGAGCAGCTGCTGCGAAACACCAGCACAACTGCTCACAGAGTCGAGGTTTCTTAAGATTAAATGCACTATTTTCATGTTGATGAATCTTGTCAGGCCAGATCAGAGCCTCATTAAACCAAAATGCGTCCCCAGCCCAATTTACACGGTGTCTGCTACTAAACTACTCCTCTAATACATAACCGAGAGGGCAATGAGTGGGGTAAAAATGAACATGGCACCACCAAAAAACAGAATGTAATCTTCATATAACAACAGCTCCTGAGGCATAATCGCTTGGCAGCGACAACCTACCTACAGCATCTAATTCTGCCCCAGTTAAAGCCACGTAATGCCACTGAACACACTCAGGTCAGAGTAGCATAGACAGTGACTCAACTGTTTTACCTAAAATCACAGCCATCAGTCTCTTCACAGCTTTGTTTCAATACCTTTGGTTACAAATGCTAATAGTTGGTTTCTGCTTAAGTTTGTGGCTGCTAAAGGGCTCCAGCTCTCATGGTTTTTGTCTGCTTAGAACAGATCCTGAGGATCTTTATTCCGTTTACCCACACAGGATATAAAGCAACAGACCAACCTGCACTACCAGCTTTTCCTAAAGAATTAAGAACTTAAGCTTCTGTATATGAGTCTTTAAAACTATAATTAAACAAATATGCAAGCAAAACGATGATGCACAACATTTACTGGTAATATGAGGCTTCCACTTCAAAAACTTCCTCTCTTTTAGTAAGGCGCTTCAACACCTAACTGCAACTTTTAATGTGGCTCTAATAACATTGTTAGCAAAAAAATAACTTACTTTTGGCACATCAACTGCCACCTCCCTCATGGCACTGGGCCTGACATCATTCATCCCCTGCAGGAAGTCATTGAAAGCAATCATCACTGACCCAGCCACCTCGTTGTCTGCTAGGTTAGGTTTTTTCCCCAGTGATCTCCGCAGTGCGTACAAACCTATTAAAAACAAAAAACCATAAAACATGTAGGCTTCCTCCTGGTTCTTACAAACACCAAGTGTACAGCACAAACACACAGCAGTACTGGAGAGGAAGTGATGTTCAAAATAATGTCAACATGAGAGACACTTCTGATGAGAGAGGAAGGAAGAGGGGATTTAATGACCAGAGTCAACATATAAACTAAATCTGGTCCAAAAGACAGAACGAAACAGCTTTGCTGCTGTATTCCTGGATATGAAGCTAACAGGGAAGAACCTCCCAATGTGCAGACAATGATCCCAACACATTTCTAAACCACAGAGGAAGAGGCATAATAAATATTGTAGGCAAACGTTAAATTAGCTCACATAAGCTATCTGCAAGTTTATCTATTCCTCTATTATTGGGACTGTGTCTTCCAAGCAGCTCTTAAAACCAAACTGATGAGAGTTCATAGAATCAACCAGGTTGAAAGAGACCTCCAAGCTCATCCAGTCCAACCTATCACCCAGCCGCAGCCAAACAACTAAATCATGGCACTAAGTGCCTCAATCAGTCTTTTCTTGAACACCTCCAGGGACAATGACACCACCACCTCCCTGGGCAGCCCATTCCAATGCCAATCACTCTCTCTGTGAAGAACTTCCTCCTAACATCCAGCCTAGACCTCCCCCGGCACAACTCAAGGCTGTGTCCCCTTGTTCTGTTGCTGGTTGCCTGGGAGAAGAGACCACCTGGCTACAACCTCCCTTCAGGTAGTTGTAGACAGCAATTAAGTCACCCCCAAGCCTCCTCTTTTCCAGGCTAAACGACCCCAGCTCCCTCAGCCTCTCCTCACAGGGCTGTGCTCCAGGCCCCTCACCAGTTTTGTCACCCTTCTCTGGACTCATTCCAGATTCCGTTTTATTGGAACCCTGTTTTGTTATCTTTGTATGCAGCAAACATTCCCTACAGCACTCAATAGCATTGGGCTGTTTAGTCTTGAAAAGAAAAGGCTGAGAGGGGATATTATCAGTTTCTATAAGTATCTGAGGTGTGAGTTTCGAGATGAAGGTGCCAGACTGTTTTAGGTATCTGGCACCCAGTGACAGGACAAGAAACAACGAGTATGAACTTGAACACAAGAGGTTCCACCTCAATACAAGAAGAAACTTCTTGACAGTGAGTGTGACAGAGTCCTGGAAGAGGCTGCCCAAAGAGGTTATGGGGTCTCCTTCCCTTCCTGTGCAGCCTGCTCTAGTTGACACTGCTTTGGTACAGGGTTGGACTTGATGATCTCTGCAGGTACCTTCCAACTTCTAACATTCTGTGATTCTGATTGTCTTTAGCAATCACACTTTTCAAATACAGGCAGAGCTTTCAGCTTTGCCTTTCTCTGGACACATCACTCACACACAATACCTCTAAGTTTCACTGCTAATTCTTAGCTTCCTGCTATAATTCAATCCTTCAAAAGCCAAACAAGCCCAACCCCTTCATGCATCCATATATCAATAGTTCTCAGGCAGGACTGAGCAGTACCATCTGCAGCTCCCAGGTATTCCCCAGTGAGATGGGTCACAAGATGCCCAGAGGCAACGTCAGTTTCCCGCTATATAATTATGACTTTTAAGGTCTAATTTAGAGATCTACTGCTTCTGTGAAACTGTAAAATACATCACATCATATATTATTATAGGATTACAGTCTTATACAGGTGGCAAAAAGCCCAATGGCATTCTGGCTTTTATCAGGCATAGTGTGACCTCCAGGAGCAGGCATTGTGCCCCTGTACTCAGCACTAGTGAGGCCACTACTCAAGTACTGTGTGCAGCCTTGGACACCTCAAAACGAGAAAGACATTGAGATGGTGGAGTGGGTGCAAAGAAGAGCAACTAAGCTGGTGAAGGGCCTAGAGAATGAGTCTGATGAGGAATGGTTGAGAGAACTGGGACTGTTTAGTTTGAGGAAGAGGAGGCGGAGGGGAGACTTCTACAACTACCTGGAAGAACAATACAGACAGGTAGGTCTCTTCTCACAGGTCATTAATGATAGATAACAGGGAATGGCCTCCATCTGCACCAGGGTAGGTTTAGGCTAAACACTAGGACAAAAAAACTTTCCCTGACAGAGTAGTCAAGCATTGGGACAAGCTGCCCAGGGAGGTGGTTGAGTCTTCAACCCTGGATATGTTTAAAGGTCATTTAGATGTGATGCTTAGCAATCTGGTTTGGTAAACGAAGGGCTAATGGTTGGGCTTGCTGATCTCAAGGGTCTTTTCCAACCTGAATGGCTTTCTACAGGTGCAAACACATCACACACATGCAGAGATAGATGTAATATCTGTTGTCATGTGCTACCAAAAACGTGAGGGGTATGACACCAGTTTACCTTGCATGAGCATAAAAAAACCAAATATATTACACCTTTTCTATATTTAACCTAACAAAACATCAATTAGTGCCACATGAAAGGACAATAAAAGGGGTAAGCCCTTTCTGAAAATAGACATGGGTTTCAGCAGACTGTTGTCTCTCCTGCACTGGTAGATGTGGACATGCAAAGTTTCTGACAATGGCAGGAATTCTGCATTTCCTACAATATATACAACGTGTGAAGAGATCCAATATCTCCCCTGTGAAGCAGTACAGCTGGTGTCTCTCCATAAACTGCCAATTACAGCAGGGTCTGAGCACCTGCATTCAATAGCCAGGCCCTTAATACAACAATGAAACAAAAAACTCTGTAATTCTGGTTTCCCCTTGCACAGAACATCCAGAACTAATAAGAAATATAAATAAAAACATTCCATGAGGCCAAGGAGAAAAATGAAATTCTGGTCACCAGAGGACAAGTATAAAATATCACTACCTTATTTTAACAGCCCAGACAATCTTCATGTTATTCCTCCCCAATTCCTTCCTTCCTCTGAAAGAGTTCATTTTGAGCAGAAAAACACTTAAGTAAGACAACACAGATTCACCCCTGAGGTTTTAAAATTTACAGCCAAGCAAATAAACTTGACATCTCATTCCAGTGCCATTGCAGCTAACAGTTTGAAGAGTGTGAGCAAGTACTGGGGTTGAGCCACGCATTCAGGACATAAAGAGCTAAGGCTCTTTAGCCTGGAGGAGACTGAAGGGAGACCTCAGTCATGTTTACCAATATGCAAAGGGTGAGTGCCAGGAGGATGGAGCCAGGCTCTGCTCAGTGATGCACAAAGACAGGACAAGGGGTAACGAGTGGTAGTTGCATAGCAAGTTCCACGGAAACAGGAGGAGGAATTTTTTCACTGTGAGGGTGACAGAACACTGGAACAAGCGGCCCAGGTGGGTTGCGGAGTCTCCCTCCCCAGAAATACTCAAAACCCTCCTGGCTGTGCTCCTGTGTGATCTGGTATAGGTGATCCTGCTCTGCAGGATGAGCTTTCGAGGTCCCTTCCAGCCCCTGACATGCTGTGATTCTGTGATTTTCTTTTTGCTGAAGACAATTCACATAGCACTCTCACTTTGAAAAGAATGAAAGAATAAATAACACAGCATGAAGTCATACAGACGGCAAGGTAAAGATCTCGGTCCTCATTTCTATATATATCTGCTCCATCAGGTGCCAGTTTAGCCCTACTGTAATCTTGTCATGCTTATTTCACGACATGAGGAGTTCCTCAAAACAAACAAGTTTGTTTTAAAAACAGAACGAGAACAGCGCATCAAAGCACGCAAAGAGAATATGGCTCTTAAGGATCATTACTGCTGGTGCTAGTAGGGGTACATGTGGAATTTCAGCCCTCAGCAGCAGGTTAGAAACACAGCAGCCTTGATCCAGAAGAGGAATAAAGAGGTCACAGCTTTCCAAACAAAGCCGGGATTCATTGCAGCATGTGCACGCACACGCCGCTGCTCGGGTCAGCATTTAATTGAAACAATGTTTTACATTAAAACAATAATAAAAAACAGATTGAAAAAGAAAGCATGAGTCTTCCTGTTTCCTCCTGTTATCATAATCGTTCTTTCCTGCACTTCGGATTGACCTCTAACCAGAGGAGGGGGGGAAAGTCTCACTAACAGGAGGAGGATACAGCCAGTGAGTTGCCGGAGGCAGAAAAACACATCCTTGTCCTGAGACAAGATGTATTTAATGTAAGGAAATGCAAAGCAGGGTGCAAAACAAGCTGCACAGAGACGAAGGAGGCGAAACACTGCAGCAAGCCCAAGTTTATCACCGTGGAATATGCTATAACAGAGATTAACTGGAGATTCAGATATGGCACCTCAGAAAACATTGAGCACTTTGGGTTAGCTGCTGGGTCTCCTCCACATGGGAAGGTCTTTAGTGCATGCCATTGCTATAAACCAAGCACAGCATTTGCTTCAGCTCTGCATCCTCCTTTGCAAAAGATACTTCATTTTTCAGGACTAATGAGTATCAGTTTCTCACTAATGGGCAAGTAGGTTTTCACTGTTTTATTCCAGCAAGTCATATGCAAAGGGAGGAAGGACACAAAGATATGGGCAGCTGGCCTGCTTACATGGGCTGTTCCTAAAGGGCAGGGCTCTTTCTAAAGGGATCCATGATTGGTTCCTAGAACTGCCCAGTGCAGAGCTGAAACTTAATTCAAAAGGTAGCCTTTGAAATAGTTAACAGCACTGACTCTCAGTAGATTAGAAATGGAAAATCCCAGTGGAAAAAAAATATACAGACAAGAAAAACATTCCAAATCACAACATACAAGCATAATAAGTCATGCATGATGATTACAAACAATGGAAAGTAAACAATTTGTTCCAGCCCAGCAACTGTGTGCTCTACCTCACCAACTCATCCTGTCTGTCTAGAACAGAGGAAACTAAGGGGACAGAGGGGAAAAACACAAAACAAAAAAACAGCAGAATGTCCTGTCCTGGCACAGATGATCCTTCTTTGGTACCAGGCAATGTTTGAGGTCAACAGCATTGTTCCCCTGTAATACTGTCTTGCTCATAGCTTGGCTAAGTGTTGGCATATTAGATCATTATCACTAATGTCTGAGCCTAAAAACAGACTCTATGACACTGCTATATTTGTCAGACTCCGTGTAATCATACATTACTGTTAATAATAGAAAACATCCACTCAAAATGAGGAACATACACACCTCACATGTCAATATCAGAATACACACAGCACTTGAGGACATGGAATGAACAAAACAGAGTTGTTAATCGTGGATCTTTCACTGCCCATCAGCTATTTTTTTTTTCTCCCAATCCACCTGGTCTGGACTTACTCAGCCAGAATCCTAATAGCAGAATTAGTAAGTAGCTTCGAAAACACTGTAATCTTTTTCTAAGACTGTTTACAGAAGGCAATGGTTCTTCTTTTACTGATAATGTGGCATTTCCCTCACTAATTACTATGGCAAACCCAGAAGACACAGACCATTTCTCCCAGTGACAGCTGTCAGATCCAACAGGATACACGGCTGGAATTGGAATGTTCAACATCAGGTGGAAAGATTTCAGCTTCCTTATGGCTCTTGATGGGGCACCTTCCTCTATTTCTAGATTCTCTACATGCTAAACTTCAACATTTAACAGTTTTATGCATAGAAATAATACCTCATGTAACTTTGAACTTAATGAACTCTTTAAGAGGTGCATCCCTGATTTCCCAGGCAATGAACACAAGAAAAGTTACTCCAGTGTTTCGTGTTTTTGAGGTAAGGAGCTCTTCTGCTTTATATCTGGCAACTTTTAATCAGCATGGCTTTCTGCACTCATTAGTGACAACAATCCCAATATTATATTGGGTAAACTTTCACAGATCTCCAAGTAGCATACAGTACAGACAACAAGTATTCTTGAACATATCATAGCCCCACACTTCACATGAAGGTATGGAATAGTCAAATCCATGATAAAACATCTAACAGAGGGCATGGACAGAGATGTTGCTTGCATAAATATACAGTAACACAGACAAAGCCTGGCTGCCTAACAGACCTAAGCCTTGCCATCATCTGGGAAGATTCTTAAGAATCTTCCTCAATTCAGTGGTGGCTTTGGCATGGTTTGTTTGTCTGACTTGGGTTTGTCTTCCCCTCCCTCCCCCAATGTACATATATATACAGCCAAACACCTAAAAACTTACCAAGTAATAAAAAAAAACCCACAGACCACACTCCTATAAATAAAGATTTGAACTTATTTCTTTTTTTATTTAATCTATATTCAATGCATGCCTATTTAGAAAACAACTTTTACTTTTGTTCTTGAAACCATATTCTGGAGTCTGTCTTTCACTGCCAGAGCTATATGGGAAAATCCCTGAAGAACTTTCATATATTGTTTGCACAGGAAGGATAATGCCCTTAAATCCCTTGTAACCATAACACTGCAAATTCACTCTGCTAACCTGAGCACTAATCTACTGTAGGGATTACAGGCACAGGATTTATAGACCCGCGTGAGGAGCTCCAGCATTTGCTGGAACACATCTATGGGGCTGACTAAAAGTTGCTGAGAGGTACAAGCAGAGAGCAAAAGGAAGGAAGGAGGAATGGTATTTTCAAAACTTCTTTTTTTACAGGAAGCACTTGATTCACATGTCAGGCACACACACATCATTTATCCTAAGACCATGACAACAGAGCGAAATTAGGGAATTCCAGACTGTCTGTTTCTAGCCTGCTCCCATACGGAAACGTACCTAACTATGGTTAGTCATACCTATGTTAGAAGGAATCACACCAAACCACAGAATGTTAGAGGGTGGAAGGGCCTTCCAGAGATTGAGTCCAATGCCCCTGCCAAAAGCAGGACCACCTAGAGTACGTCACAGAGGAATGTATCCAAGTTGGTTTTCAAAGTCTCTGGAGGAGGCTCCACAACTCCCTTGGGCAGCCTGCTCCAGTGCTCTCTCACCCTCACTGTAAAGAAGTTTCTCCTCATGTTGAGCTGAAACCTATGTTCAAGTTTGTATCCATTAGGAAAACAAGAAATGCCAAGCTACTAGAACAGCCATGGGCAGAAGCCATAGGGAGTGATTA
>VWYK01026390.1:19448-56088 GCA_013399775.1 Semnornis frantzii | reverse complement strand
AAAACAGGGCAACTCAGGCTCCCTTTCAGTCTCTCTTTCTCATTGGATGAATTTGCAGGACCAGAGAGGAGTGTTGATGTCACTGACGTCACCAAGCAGAAAGACTGCAAGATGAAGCTCAAGGAATTTGTGGATTACTACTACAGCACAAACAGGAAAAGGGTTCTCAACGTGACCAACCTGGAGTTCTCAGACACGAGGTAAGGATCCAGCCTGCTGCACCACACACTGCATGGGCTGGGTGGCAGGGCTGAGGTGAGGATCCAGCCTGCTACACCACACACTGCATGGGCTGGGTGGCAGGGCTGAGGTGAGGATCCAGCCTGCTGCACCATACACTGCATGGGCTGGGTGGCAGGGCTGAGGTGAGGATCCAGCCTGCTGCACCACACACTGCATGGAGTGGGTGGCAGGGCTGAGGTGAGGATCCAGCCTGCTGCACCATACACTGCATGGAGTGAGTGGCAGGGCTGAGGGTAAGGATCCAGCCTGCTGCACCACACACTGCATGGAGTGGGTGGCAGGGCTGAGGGTAAGGATCCAGCCTGCTGCACCATACACTGCATGGGCTGGGTGGCAGGGCTCAGCTGGGGGAGTTGGAACAGCCTCTGCCCTTACTGGTGGATCCCTTTTGTGGCAGTGCTGTTTGATGTTGGGACAGTGGCTTCCTGTTGCTCTGACTCTCCATGGCAGCCATGTCCAGATGGCTGAGCAGAGCAGGGAGGTGACTGTGCTGTTTGCTGCTGTTTGCTGAGTGAGGAGAATGGGACATGGTGGATGGACTACATGGGCCAGCACTGCAATGGCAGTTCATGCCTGTGTGTCATCAGTGTTCACCTGCCATCAGCATCCACGTAACAGAACACAGCATTTGGGTGCCTTTCAATTTTATTTTGACTCCAGTAGTACAGGTAGAGTTCATAGAATCACAGAATGGTAGGGGTCAAAAGGGACCTCTGGAGATCATCCAGTCCAACCCCCCTACCAGAGTAGGGTCACCCAGGCAGGTCACACAGGAATGCAGCCAGACACATCTTGAAAGTCTCCTTAGAAGGAGACTCTGCAACCTCTCTGGGCAGCCTGCTCCAGGGCTCCAGCACCCTCACAGTGACAAACCTTTTCCTTATGTTCAAGTAAAGCACTCTGGGTTCCAGTTTGTGCTTGTTGCCTCTTGACCTACTACTGGGCACAACTGTAAAGAATCTGACCCTTTCCTTTTGACCTCCACCCTTTGATAAAATTCCCTCTCAGCTCTGCAGGCTCGACACAGGGATTTCAGCCTTTCCTCCTAACAGAGATGCTTCAGGACCCTCAGGCATCTTTGTGGCCTTCTGATGGACTCTCTCCAGTAGTTCCTTGCTGAACTCTGGAGCCTAGAACTGGACCCAGTACTCCAGATGTGGTCTCACAGGGCAGAGTGGAGGAGGAAAAGATCCTCACTTGTCCTGCTGGCCACCCTGTTCTTAATGCACTCCAGAAGACCCTTGGCCTTCTTGGCCACAAGGGCATGTTGCTGGCTCATGGTGAGCTTGTTGTCCCTCAGGGCCATGCTTTAGTTCAGTGCTTGGGGGAGTGAACCTGTCACTGTGTGACAACCAGCTGTAACTAGAGTGCTGCTGACTTCTTGATGGGAGGTTGGAGGGGTGATGGTAGAGATCAGCTCTGAACTGAAGTGCTTCAGTGCTGCAGAGAGCTAGAGGTGATGATGCTGGCTAGGGGCATATCACCAAAGCTCAAGGACAGAAAGCCTCCTGTTCTCCTCGGGTAGCTTTGTCTGGAGGATGATTAGTAAGTGGCTCAGAGTGAAGTTCCTGCTCTGTGCTGCATTCCCCACTTATCTGTGTTTCCACTCCAGAAGCAGGCAGATGCACCAACAATGGCTGAACAGGCAACTGTGGAGATGGTTTTCACAGTCCTGGTAGTCCTTTAACTTCTTTTAAGGAGGTTCCTGTGAGGTGGGGGTTGGTCTCTTCTCCCAGTTATCAGGTGATAGAAGGAGAAGAAATGGCCTGAAATTGTGCCAGAGGAAGTTTAGGTTGGACATGAGGAAAAATTTTTTTTTGCTGCAGAAGTGGTCAAAGATTGGAACAGGCTGCCCAGGGAGGCGTTCAAGAAAAGTGTGGCCATGGCCCCTAGGGACACAGTTTAATGGCCATGGAGGTGTTGGGTTGACTTGGTGATCTTAGAGGGCTTTTCCAACCAAAACAATTCTGTGATCCTGTTGGTTGATTACCAGACAGACTCCACTGATCAAATAACAAATGCTGACCTAATCAGATGAATCCAGGAGCCAAGGATGAGTGCCTTACAAAACGAGGACTCATCGTGGCTGTTAGTTTTCCCCTAGAAGCAGCTCTGAAACTGTGGGCTGTAAATATATAAATAGCACAGAAAATGATAAAGCAGCACACCAGACAACTGCTGCACGCAGTCATCAGCAGAGCTCAGCAGCATTCACCTTGGTGTCAGCAGAAGTGCAGGTCGTGGCACTCTGGGACATGCCTTGGTGGCTGCGGTGGTGCTGGGTTGATCGTTGGACTCGATGATCTTGGAGGCCTTTTTCCAACCCAAACCATTCTGTGGTTCTAGGCAGCGAGTTCTTCTCAAAGGGAAGAATCAGAGAAGGAAGAGATTCCTTTATAGACACAGAGCACACGAGGTGATGGCTGTCAGCATGAAAATAAAGAGGGATTGTTTTGGGGAGCTTTCCATCTTCGTGAGGAGACTTAAAGGAGCACTAAAAGAGAGAGCTGATGAATAATTGCCCGCTCATTTAGGGTAAAGCCATTACCTTTAGCCCTGTAGTTAGTGTTTTAGTAGTGCACACCCATCTCTGCAGAGAGCATCTCCAGTAATTACAGCCTTCCAAGACTACCAGGATCTTCAGCTGAGGTTTTTTTAGCTCTCTGCCATTATCCCAGAAGAACAGGAGGCCTTTTGTTCTGCAGGACTGCTGGAGCTGTCACTCAGACGCTGCTAATTTAGACATTAAGCAGCAAATATTTTATTTCTTACCATAGACAGTGACACTTTAATTGAATGCACTGCTCCATCTTCCCCTGCCACTCTAAATGGAGCTATTGTTATCCCTGTTTGACAGTGAGCAGCAATGACACATGGGAGCATTTAATTTTAGTTGCCAATGCAGATACTCTTCTGACTCCTTATTTTAGAGCCTGCAGCGGTGAACCTCCACCCCCTGCAAACATTAGTCCAAATTTTGGACTCTTTAAATCCAAAATGATAAATTTTGGCTTTTACTGCCTGTTTATCGTCCCACTACGTTAGCTTAGCTGGGATTGATAGTATGTGTTCTATATTTAATGTAAACCCCATCTGAATGATACAGAAATAAATATAGCCAATATGAGTCCATGCTCAGTGCAAACTATTCCTTGGTGGAAGTTAGAGCAAGAAAGATTTCATGTGCTGTATTTGCAATATGTTCACATTATCAACCCAAATTAGACTTTGTAGAATCATAGGTTGGAAATGACCTTTAAGATCATCCCATCCAGCTGTTCTCTGACTCTGCCACAGCTGGGGCTAGCTCATGGCACTCAGCACCACAGCTCTTCCAAACATATCCAGGGATGGGGATTCAGACACCTCCTTGGGCAGCCTGTTCCAGGGTTTGAGAACCCTTTCAGTCAAGAAATTTCTTATAATGTCCAACCTAAGCCTCCTCTGGTGCAGCTTGAGGCCATTTGCTCATATCCTATCACTTGTTACTTGGGAGAAGAGACAAACACCCACCTAGCTCCAGCCTCCTTTCAGGGAGCTGCAGAGAGCAATGAGGTCTCCACTCAGCTTCTCTTCTCCAGACTGAACACTCCCAGGCCCCTCAGCAGCTCCTCACCAGCCCTGTTTTGCAGACCCTTCACCAGGGGCGTGATCCCTGTCCTCCTCCTGCTGGCCACACCATTGCTGATCCAGGCAGAATGCTGGTGGCCTTCTTGGCCACCTGTGCAAATGCTGTCTCACCTTCAGCTGGATTCTTTTCTTTTTCTCTTTTTTTTTTTCCCTGAGCTTTTAATGTAACTCATGTCTAAAGGAAAAACTCGGTGTGATTTTTAGCATCCAATCAAGGCTTATTTAGTCATTAAGTATGAATGTTACTGTTATTAGGATACTTAATTTAATTGCAGGGATATTCAATTTAATTTAAAGCTTAACTTGCAGACTGGTAAGATTTACCAGAACATTTGTCTGAGAGCACACACAGCTCACCTTCTCTTCTGAAGGAGGCTGGAAAAGTGGCTGTGATAACCAAGGCTAGAGAGCAAGAGGGCTGGAACAATGCAAACAACCTGATCATAACTGCTGCTGCTGCAAGAGGTCAAGGGGTCCCTGTTAAGTCATCATACTTGAAAGAGCCTTAAATCTTAAGCAGTGTTCAGATGTTTTCTGAATGAAAAGCAATTGCAGTGACACAGAAGGAGCTGCTTCAGGTTGCCCTTCAGGTGTCGGAGTCGCGCTCTGCTTGCAGTTGTAGCTCTTTGTCCTCATCTGTGCTTTCTGCTCTGTCTGCAAAGGATGTCCAGTTTTGTAGAGCCTCCAGATATAGTTAAGAAGTTGTCCTGGGTGGAAAACTATTGGCCTGATGATGCTCTTCTGGCTAAACCAAAAGTGACCAAGTACTGCTTGATCTGTGTGAAGGACAGCTACACGGATTTCCACATAGACTCGGGAGGAGCTTCTGCCTGGTACCATGTGCTGAAGGTGAGAGGGCATCTCTCTGTGCTGTACCTAGGAATAAACTCAGTGTGGTATGCAAAGACCACCCTAGCAGTCCCTCAAAAATTCCAGTCTTGGGTTGTTGTATCCAGAGCCTTACTTGCTGTAAGTGGGTGAGCTCTCAGTGGTCCCCATGCTCTGCTGAGCAGAATTCCACACCTGGGATGTGGAAATTGCCTGTGGATCTTCACTGATTTAGGATTGTAACCTTTGTTTAGTGCCTTCTGCACATAAATCACCTGAGGCCTGAAATATATTCCATGCTGCTCTTGCAGAGTAGTGGAACCTGGTGCTGGAAACCTTCTGCACCATCAGTCTGAGCAGATGTGGTCACCTTGTGATGGAATGGTTGCAGCCATGCTGTGCAAAGCTGCATTTTCATACAATCACAGAATGGCTCAGCTTGGAAGGGATCATCCTCTCCAACCTCCCCACCATGGGACACCTCTCAACTAGATTCAGCTGCTCATGGCCTCATCCAACCTGGCCTTGAACATCCCAAGGGAGGAGGCATCCACAAGCTCCCTGGGCAGCCTGTCCCAGACTCTCACCACCCTCCTACTGAAGAGCTTCTTCCTGAGCTCCAGTCTAACCCTTCTCTCCCTCAGTTTTAAACCATTCCCCCTTGTCCTGTCTCTAGACACCCTCAGGAAAAGTCCCTGTGCAGCCTTTCTGTAGGCGCCCTTCAGCTATTGGAAAGCAGCTTTAAAGTCCTCCTGGAATCTCCAGACTGAACAACCCCAGCTCCCTCAGCCTATCCTCAGCCCTTGGATTGTCTTTGTGGCCTCTGGACTCACTCCAACAGCTCTGTGTCCTTCTCATGCTGGAGACCCCAGAACTGGATGCAATATTGGGGATGGGGTCTGAGCAGAGCAGAGTTGAGGGGCAGAAATTTGATCGAGATAATGTTAGAATACAGAAATGTCATTGATGGATGTTTAGATAAACATTGGAGGGTGTGTGTCTGTCTGTGTCAGTGCAGCAGTTTGGGCTGGCTGCTTGTTGCTAATTTTATGTTTTCTAATTCAGGGAGAAAAGATCTTTTATCTCATCAAACCAGCCCCTGCAAACATTTCTCTCTACGAGCGCTGGCAGTCGGCAGCAAACCACAGCGAGATGTTCTTTGCAGACCAAGTGGACAAATGCTACAAGTGCACTGTCAAACAAGGACAGACCCTCTTCATCCCATCAGGTGAGCAGCCTGCTGCCAGGTGAGGTCTCCTGCTTCTTCTAGAGCTACTGAAACAACCAAAATGCTAGAGGGGTGTGATTTGATGACTTTGCCTGGCCAATTATGAAGGTCTAAATCTCAGTAGAAGTTTAATTTTGTAGAGTCATTGAGAGAATTGTTTGGGGTGGAAAAGCCCTTTAAGATTGTCCTTCCAACCACTCTCTGACAAGTCTGCTGCTAAACCATGGCCCTCAGCACCACAGCTCTGTGCCTCTGAAACACCTCCAGGGATGGGGATTCCACCACCTCCCTGAGCAGCCAGTGCCGGTCTTTGAGAACACTTTAAGTGAAAAAGTGTCTTCTAATCTCCAACCTAAACCTCCCCTGGTGGAACCTGGGGCCATTTCCTCTCCACTTGTTACTTGGGAGAAGGGACCAACCTCCACCTGCCTCTAACCTCCTTTCAGGGACTTGTAGAGAGCAATAAGGTCTCCCCTCAGCCTCCTTTTCTCCAGACTAAACACTGCCAGTTCCCGCAGCTGCTCCTCACCAGCCCTGTTCTGCAGACCCTTCACCAGCCTCATTGCCCTTCTCCTGACCTGCTCCAGCCCCTCAGTGCCCTGTGCTTACAAAACTGAAAGCAAAATTTCACTGCTTTGTGTTTTAGCAGCTTTCCAAATCCACACCTAGCAGGTGGACTCTCCCACTGCTCCTCTAGCTGGGTTGCAGTAACTCAGGAGTCCTTTTGCTGTATCTAGCATGGCATTGATGCTTTCTAGGCTCTAACAGAGGATTTCCCTTGAGTTCCTTTCAGGCCATGAATGCCCACAAAATCCTTTTTGTGATCACTGACTCCCCATGGCACTAAGGAACTACAGGTGCTGCACTTAGGGCACAAATGATGAAGACCTGGGTGTCACAGAGCTTTCTGAGTTACTTGGTAGAGTCAGGCTTTCAGTGCACACTAGGGCTGGTGAATTTCAGTTCTCTCAGTTCCTGGGAGGATTTTTTTAAGGACAAGGAGTTGATCCTAGTTTTAAGTGAACACAGTTCTACTCCTGTCCCTGTCCCTCACCTTCCTGCCACCACAAACAAGTATTTCCTTGTTTTCATTGCTGTTTCCAGCACTCCTTGTTACCTGCTGTAACTGATCTCTCTGGGACAGAGATTTTATCTCCCTCTGTGTGCCTTTAAATAACACACTGCCCATTTGACCTGTAGCCTGAGCTGAGGCTTCCAGGCAGTGTGAGTCAGTAGCAGCACTGGTACCTGTGTTCTGGAGGCAGCACCCAGTGGTGCCCCTTCTCTCTGGGGCACAAAATGTTTAGACACTTGAATTTTGCTTTGGCTATAAAATGTGGGAAGTGGGTATTGCTCTCATGCCCATCCATGTGTGGAGCAGATGGTGAGATAAACATCCAGCAAATTACAGAGATTCTCTAATCTGGGGAGATTTCTTTTGTGTGGCAGTAGATGTTTGGCAAACAGGTGTCCCTGACACTGCAATAAAGTCAGTGGCAGGAGCTGTCCCAGATTTTTATGCTGATAGGGAAGCAGCTACCATTGTGTCACTGCTGCTGCTTGTCACAGCAGCAAGGAAATGTCAGCATGAGCAGCATGTTCCCTTTCACTGCCTGCCACCTTGAAGGCAGTCTTGGGAGTCAAAGGTGTGTGGCACCTTCCTAGGCTGGGCCTTTTTCATGCAAAACAGACAAGGAGCCAGATGCAGCTTTGTTCAAAGCTGATGCAGTCCAAGGGCTGACTTGGGCTGAAGGGCTGCATTGGTACCTAGGAAGTTGCTAAGTGAAGTATCAAGATCACAGATTAATAACAGCCTCATTATTGTCCTCCCAGTTTTGAACCTCAGCACTCTTCTCTCTCTCTTTTAGGTTGGATTTATGCAACTCTGACACCTGTAGACTGCCTGGCCTTTGCAGGACATTTTCTACACAGCCTAAGTGTTGAAATGCAGATGAGGTAAGTCTGTCTTTAAAATCCAAAGTTAGGTAGAGGCTCAGTTTGTAAGAAATTTACCATCCCCTCCCCCATCAACTGCCCTACATCTGCACTAGCATTGATGTAGCTGCACCAGGCAGTTTTGGGAACTGTAGACACATTTGCCTCTTCTATCTGTGCTAAGCTGTCCCAAGCTGTCCTTACACCTATTGCATAGCCCACAGAAGGATGTGTCAGGTGCTTGGACTGATGTGGCCAAGTCCTGAAGGAAGGCCTGTTAAAAGCTGTCAGGAGACTTACCCTGGAACATCCCAGTGACCTTCTGGATAAGCCCCCAGCTGCCCAGCAGGTCTTTTTGCCCAGTGTAAGACAATACAAGTAGTTCTTTACTAGTGCTGGATAAATAACCATAGAATTGTGAAATTGTTTTGGTTGGAAAAGCCTTTTAAGGTCACAAAGTCAAATTATTCTCTACCTCTACCAAGTCTGGGGCTAAACCATGGCACTCAGCACCACATCTCACAGAATCACAGGATGTTAGGGCTTGGAAGGGACCTCCAGATATCATTGGGTCCAACCCTCCCACCAAAGCAGGGTCACCTAGGGCAGGTCACACAGGAACACATCCAGGTGGGCTTTGAAAGCCTCCAGAGATGGAGACTCCACAACCTCTCTGGGCAGACTACTCTAGGGCTCCAGCAAAGAAGTTTCTCCTCATATTGAGGTGGAATATTCTGCATTCTAGCTTACATCAATTTTTCCTTGTCCTATCACTGGGTGCCACTGATAAGAGCCTGGCACTTTCCTCTTGAAACCCACCCCTCAGATATTCATAGACATTGGTCAGATGCCCTCTCATCCTTCTCCTCTCCAGACTAAACAGCCCCGGGGCTCTCAGCCTTTCTCCATAGCAGAGGTGTTCAAGTCCCCCAGTCATCCCCAAAGCTCTCTGTTGGTCTCTCTCCAGCAGCTCTCTGTCTCTTTGGAATTGGGAAGCCCAAAACTGAACAGTGTTCCAGACGTGGTCTCACCAAAGCAGAGAGGCAAGCAGAAAAGCCTCCCTAGACCTTTATCCATTGCTCCTCTTGGCCTCAAAGGCACATTGCTGTCCTGACAAGGGCACATTTCTCTCCCAATATCTCTGCCTCTTTGAAACACCTCTAGGGACAGGGATTCAACCACCTCCCTGGGGAGCCTGTTCCAAGGTTTGAGAACCCCCACCCTGGGAAGCAGTGCAGTAAAACTCTCACCTCTGTATCACAGTTCCTCACCAGTGTTATTTTGGTGCTTTGCTTTGGTCTGGTGCCAGGACACGTACCAGCAGTACAAAGAAATGAAACTCTGCAAAATCAACCTCAGACATTTAAGAACAGTGCTTGTCACTGAGCAACATCCTCATGACCTACTGTGCTTTAAGTTGCTGTGGCTTTTGTATTGCAGGGCGTACGAAGTGGAGAGACGATTGAAAATTGTCAGTCTGACCCAGTTCCCAAACTTTGAAACTGCATGTTGGTACATGGGGAAGCATCTGCTGGAGACATTCAAAGGTGAGGCTGCAGGGCTTGCCCACTCTAGGGCCCTGAACATAGTGACTCTTTGTTTCTGCTGGTGTGCCCCATAAGGACAGGTGGCCAAAATCAGGGTTTTCAAAACTACTTTTTACATGCCAGCAGAAGATGCTGGTCTGGTCCAGTGCTCCCCTTAATATCCTGGCTTAAGTGTCTCTCTCAGCTCAGGGTCAGACCTTCAGGGGGGGTTCCACCTTCTTTATACAGTGTATTTAAGTTGTCTCAGAAGCAAATAATAGCTGAACATTTTTAATGTTGCCTGTAAGGGCTGGATTCATTCTCTGTTTAAAACTGATGAGGTGCACATTCTGTCAGCCCGAGGTGAGGAGCTCTTCCTTCTGCCCTGATTCTGCTGATCCCAGTTGAAGTGCATGGGCAGGCTGCATGTACTTAAGGCCATAGGAGCATCAGACATGGCCTGCAGGAACTGTGAGAATGAAAGCAAAGATTTCTTTGAAATCCAAAATCTTCCCAATGAGATCCCTTCAGAGCTGACACCAACATCCTCCTGTGTCTGTTCTTCACAGGCTGGGGCTCGCCTTGCCCTTTGCCTCTATTTCTCTTGCTGCACAGCATGTCTAGAGACACCCACCAGAAGCCTTTAGAATGAGAAACATGTTTCATTCATCAACAAGGTGAGGAGTCCCCCTGAGAGGGGCCCTGGGAGGGGCCCTCTTGTGACCAACTCAGCACACACTGCAGTGAGGGGAGAAGCTTAGGCAAGCTTGCAGGAGTGGAATGCTTTGTTCAATATCACCTTGGTTCCCACGTTTTGGTGCATGCCTTTTCAGTCAGCACTAATGAACTGCTGACAGTGCCTTTTTATTCCCACAGCCTAGGATGTATCAACACAGAAGCTAGCTTGAGTGGTGGGACCAAGAAAGGAACCAGAAGGATTGCCAGTGTAGACATGACTTGCAGGAGCACAGTGCAGGAAGGCTGAGTTGGGTTTATGACACAGTGAATACACTCCTGATTACCATCAAGTTACAATAGGGAGGCATTTGTGGTGACCAGCTTTCAAAGAGTTAACTCTCACACTTAAACCTTTCCAAACTAAACCACTTTAGCTGTCAGTGTTTCAGTGGCATCAATTTTTTTTTTCCCTCTGCTTAGGTCTGCATAAAACTGGGCAACAACCTCCTGCTCATTTACTCCAAGGAGCAAAAATTCTTAATGGTGCTTTCAGGTCATGGACTAAAAAACAGGTAGGAGAAGAAGCTTGTTGTAATATGATGTGTTTGTTGGGTTTGTCAGTCACTGCAACAGTGAGCAGGTGCTAGGACAAATAAACAACTGCACAACAAAGCAGCTCATTCTGACATGCCAAAGAGAAGGAAGTGGGAGAGCATGGAAAGAGGGCCAGAGCTGGGATTTCATAGTGAGGAGCCAGAGATAAAAGGTACCACCAGAGTTGTAAAGTAGTCTCTTCTGCACAGGGCCAAAAGGATGCTGAGTGAATGTTCTGACTCTCAGCATTTTCCCCTGCCAAATCAACTAGGCAGAAGTTGTGCAGGTGAGTGAGGCCTTGAGCAATGTCTGCATTTCTGTGGGCACAAGGTTCCTGCAAATCCTCACCTTAACTGAGCCAGGAAATACATATTGGTGGGAGAGAAGGCTTAAAGAGCTTTGCAGCCTGAATTCCCTGCTGCAGTCACTTCAGAAGTGTTACTCTTGTGTGTGTTGCTCCTGAAGTTGTGTGGAATCTGCTGCAGGAGGCAGCCCATTCCCTCACTGAACATGGGGAGGGCAGCTGGCAGCTGTGTGCAATGTGTTGCACACAGTTAGGTCACACAGGAGGCTGTCCCAGACTTAAATGTAGTTGAGGACTTGGCTGCTCCCTGCTGCAAAGCACCACTGCTTGAGCCTGAACACAGAATTGCTGCTGGGTTCCTGCAGCAGGACTGAGTGGTGTGGAAGCTCCCTGTCACCCTGGTTATGTTTCCTCTTGCCATACAGATGAGGAGTAGGGGGTCTGAGGAAGTCAGGCTGAGTTGGCTCTTAGGTAAAGGTGAACTTTGAATATTCTAACATGGCATGTGAGTGTAAATGTTGTTAGTCCTCCCAGGGAACTCCCAAACCACTGCTCACAAGGTGTGTGTGCCTCTTACTGAAGACACCAGCCTCAACCAGTCTCTCCTGGCAGATGTAGAAAAGGTATTTCTCTCAGGATCTCCTGTGAGGGGGTGAGGCAAGGGATGTGACAGTTGTGAAAGTGCAGACTGTTCTTCTCTCAGGATAGCTATTTCCAGTAACACCCAAAAGAGGGAAAAAAAGCCCATTCTGAACCTCTTTGCTGTTTGACTGATGCAGGCAGTGCTGATTTCAGTCCCCAGGGGAAATGTGGATAGGTCACTCCTTGCAGCTTGGTGATACTTGTGAAAACAAAACCATGCCCACAAACAGCAGCCTGGCTTTGTTGTGTTTCAGGCTTTAGCAGAACACGAAGATGAGCTACCAGAAAACTTCAAACCAGCACAACTTATCAAGGACCTTGCCAAAGAAATAAGATTAAGTGAGGTTTGTGCTCTTTTGCTGATGTTAATGCTGTTGGGGGCCTGTTAACAATCTAGGCTATAAAATGTGTGACTTAAGGAATCTTTTTACCCCACTCTCTTCATTAAAAGAATTCAGGTGAGCTTTTGCAGTAGGGGAACTACTCAGCACTGTTGTCTGGGGCTGACTCATCATATTTCTGCACTCCTGTTTGCTTTTCCCTCAGCTTTACACTATCTGCCTGTCCTACATCCTTTCTCCTCCACCTCCTCTGAACTGGACTGGCCACATTCCTCTCTCCATCCTTTTTTCCTCTTTCACTTCAGTCACTCTCTATCCCAAAATACTGGCCACATTCCTCTCTCCATCCTTTTTTCCTCTTTCACTTCAGTCACTCCCTGTCCCAAAATACCTGAAAGCACTGCTGCCACCCCTGTGATCATGCTCCCTGGGGAGTTCATCCTTTTCCCCATCTCTTGTCTATGACATTGGCCAAGCTTGGGACTATTTTCCTGCACAGTCCCAACAGGAAACCTTGCTCTTGGCTGGCTTCCAGGCAGAGTTAATGTAGCAAATGCAATAATAACAACCTTCTCCCCCTGCTAAAAAAAACGACCAAACAATCCCCCAGGAAACGAAAACCCAAAGCAACAACAGAACAAACACAAAACCAAACAGAGGTTGCTTGGAGGTGTCCCCCCTTGAGGCTGGTATCATAATACTTTGAGTGGAGCTGTGTGGCAGTGCAGGGTGACAATGGCTGCTTCAGCTGCTTTCAGAAGACTTTGTGTTACATTCCACTCCCTTCCCAACAACATCCAAAGACCTCAACATTGAAATCCATCTCTCCTTTTTATCCTCTTTGATGTACTATCCAAGTTTTCTGATTGTCAGAAGGGCAAGTAAAGCAGAAAATAATTCCTCTTTTAATTAATCAGGCAGTGTAAATTTTAATTGGGCAGCTATTTTACTGCTTATTTTATTCCTGAGGGCATGAAAACAGGGTTCTGCTACATTTATCACATCTGAATTAATTGGAAGTGGTTTGTGCTGAGGCTGATCAGCATTCTAAACCATTTTATCTGTCTGTGTGGGCAGTCCACCTAAGAGTCCTGCCTGATGACACAGCTTGCTGAAAGGTACATTCCTTGTGAAGCCACTGGAGTTTCTCCAGTCCAGACCTGTGCTTGGGCAACGTGAGGGTGGGAATTAGTGGTGAGCAGAGCATTGCTGTGGCATGTGGTGTGGTCTCCATTGCCTGAGCAGCCTGGCCTGAGGGTGCAGCTACTCCTTTATAGAGGAGACTGTGGTGAAAATGAATGCAAAATGAATAATTGATATTAATTTTGATATCCAGACAGTGATTGTTAATAACTGTGAAAACTGTTTATTAACATCAAATCTCACCAGAAAACTTACTTACAAGGGTCAGAACACAGGGTTTGGAAATTTATACATACAGGGAACAGGCAAAACTGGGACACTTTAAAGGTAACTTAGCATAAGCAAACATTTTTACTGGAAGAGAAGGTTTGTGGGGTCACTTACACTGCTTGCAGTTAGTTATCCTGCTTAGCCACTGGATGGATGCAGGAAGCTCCTTTCTGCTTGTGGCAGAAGGCAATCAATGATTACAATAGGATTGAAGTATTTACTCACAAAATATCATGGGACAATACCCAAAGCACGTGGTGGGGTTGCTGCCAGGCCAAAAACCATTAGAGGCTTTGAAGTTTCCTCAGGCTCCTGGGTGCTGGAGAAAGGAGGCAGACAATCTCTGAGCTGGTCCTGGCTCTCTTGGCAGCAGGCTCTCATGTGCAGCAGATGTCTTGCAGTGTGCAGTCTCAGCACAGTGTCACGCTGGCTGTGCAGGCCCAACGTGTGGAGGTATCAGAGCCTGATCCTGCTCGCTGGGGTCCCACACAGCTCAGGGTCATTGAGGTAGTAAGCAGGCAGGGATACAATGGCAGAGAGCACCTTTGTGCTACCTGCTCATCCCTTTATAGCCATTCAGCCCGAGACTAATGAGCCTTTGGACATAGATTAGCCCATCAGGATGGCAGTTTGCCCAGTGTGACTACATTAGGTGAGGCTGGGGCTTTTGTCCCCTTTCCTGTGGCAGCCAGCCCCAGCACAGAAGGAAGGGGAGCAGGGGAGCATGCCTGGGCAAGCCAGCACATGTACAAGCCCACCTTGGCCTATTTAGGCCTACTACAACAGGGACAATCCCTGGGGTTTGCATCCCCGAGGCAGGGAGGGTGCAGTGAATGTCTGGTGGGGGACAGGTGAGTCTGAGTGCCTTCCTGTTTTGTCCTGAACTACAGAATGCTTCAAAAGCCAGCAAAGCAGACACGAGTGCCAACCCCACCACCGAGGAGATGTGTCCTGTGGAGAAGGAGGAGCCTCCGTCGCCTCTCCAAGTGCCGCCTCCGCCCCCACCTGTAGAAAAGCTCCCGAAAAAAAAGACTCCCAAAACTGTGAAAACCCCCAAACAACTCAAGCCATCCAAACCCCCCAAACCTCCCAAGCCACCCAAACCCCCTAAGCCTCCCAAAACACCAAAAGTTAAGGGAGAAGGCAAAAAGAAGGGAAAGAAGGCAAAAGAGAGTCCACCGCCAGCCATCCCCAACCTCGACCTGCTGGAGGCGCACACCAAGGAGGCTTTGACAAAGATTGAGACGCCAAAGAAGGGCAAGGTAAGGTCATGGTTTAACCTCTCCCTCTTCTCTTGCCTTAATAGGGAAAAAATCACTCCTTAGGTCTCATGAATAAAACACTGTAAGCAGCAGAGAGGCTACCTGCACTGAAGCAAACACAAACTGTGTAGCTGCTTACCACCCTTTCCTTAGCCGACTCTGGGATTTGATTTGACTCTTTGCTTGGTTGTTCATTTGCTGTGGAGCCCCCCAAGAAGCCTGCCAATTCAAACCAAGTCTGGCAAACTACTGCCCAAACTGGGGCAAGATACAGATTAAAAGAAAATTCTCAGTGGCTTCTTTTTTCCCCCTTGAAGTATTCTGTCTGTTGAGTGAGAGGATTCTGCCACTCTGGGCTGGTGAGACCTCACTTGCAGTGCTGTGTCCAGCTCTGGAGCCCTCAATATAGGAAGGATATGGACCTGATGGAGTCCAGAGGAGGCCATGAAAAAGATCAGAGGGTTGGACCAGCTCTGCTACAAGGACAGGCTGAGGAGCTGGGGGTGTTCCCCCTGGAGAGGAGAAAGCTCTGGGGAGATCTATTAGCAACCTGAAGGGGACTACAAGAAGGATGGAGAGAGACTGTTTACAGAGGCCTACAGTGACAGGACAAGGGGAAATGACTTCAAACTAGAGCAGAGCAGATTTAGATTGGATGTTAGGAACAGGTTCTGCACCATGAGGTTAGAGGAAGACTGGAACAGGTTGCCCAGGGAGGTGTTTGGGGCCCCATCCCTGGAAATACTCGAGGTGAGGCTGGACAGGGCTCTGGGCAACCTGATCCAGTTGAGGATGTCCCTGCTGACTGCAGAGGAGGTTGAGCTAGATGACCTTTGGAGGTCCCTTTCAACCCAAACCACTCTATGATTCTTATTTCAACTGTTGTAAGCACTCAAGTGGATTTTCATAGCCAGTTATCAAAGACGAAGGAACTCCTCTCTAAAGCATCTTATTTGCATGAGAATTTGATCTAGAGTGAGTGATTGAAGATAAAACATTAGTCTGAGGATAAAACAATAGTCTGAGGATAAAACAATAGTCTGAAACTTGTCCTACCTGCTTGCCTAGGTAGGACAAGTTTGGTTTTAATGTCCTTTAGTTCAAGGTGAATTTTGCTGCTGACCCTGGTAGGGACCAGGGTTTCCTAAGAAGTGTCCATAAGTCTTTTTGAAATGCTTCCCAATCTCCTAGTAGTGTGCTTGCACTTTGTGAGCAACAGACAGGGAGATGAGGATGACTTCACAGTGCCCTTTTAACATTGGTAAATCAAGGAGCAATGTGCTTAGACTTCTGCATTCTCTGAAGCAGCAATATTTGAACGGCTCTGATGTTTGGGTTCAAAAAGAGTGAAGCAGAAGATTTTACAAAGCTATATCATGGTATAATCCAGCATGCCAGCACTCCCTCCTCATTAAGAGTACATGCTGACTTTTTCCCCAGGCTGCAAAGAATGTTTTAAGTGTTCCCAATAAGGAAGCTGCTGGGAAGCAGAATGAGGTGGAGAAATTTGAAGTTCGAGAGCAAAATAAAAGCAAAACGGAAGCCAAGTGGAAGTACAAGGTAAAGCCTCCTGCTAAACTCTGCTGCTGGCTCTGCCACCTCCTGTTAAGGCAAGGCTGGGAAATGTTTCTAGGTCCACCTGAGCAGACAGCATCAATTTTTAGTTCCCATTTGAGCAGAAGGTAATGAAGTAGCCATTGGTGAAGGAGGGGAGAGGAGGATTCTTCAAAAGCATGTGGGGAGTTAATCCATCTTCATCCTTGGTCAGGCCAGTGGGAGTGCTCTTTACAGGAAGGTGTTTCAGCCCTGGTCTCTTTTTGGGACTCTCACTTCAACATTGTGCTGCTTTAGAGTATTTCCAGAGAAATCAATAGCTAATGATGGCATAAAAAAATCTGAGTGATGCCATACAAATGGGAAACTTGCCTTCCTCGAGGGCTGCTGCAGGGTGAGTGGAATTCCTTCATAGAATCATTATTACATTTTTGCTCCAGGTACCATTGAAAGCAAGGTGACATTAGGCTTTGTCACAGAAACAGCTGTCTGAATGTTGCTTGCTTTGTGAACTTCTAATCTCCATCCCTGCAGATGTTTAAAAGAGGCAGAGATGTGGTGCTGAGGGATGTGGTTTAGTACCAGGCTTGGTAGAGTTAGAGATGTTGTGTCCAGTTCTGGGCCCATCAGTTCAAGAAGGACCTCAGGAAAGGCTTGAGAGAGTCCAGCTCAGAGCCCCCAAGCTGCTGCAGGCAGTGGAACATCTCCTGTGAGGCCAGGCTGAGGGAGCTGGGGCTTAGAGCTTGGAACAGAGGAGCCTGAGGACTGCCCTCATTGCTGCTGACAAAGATGTGCAGGGCAGTGTCAGGATGCAGCCAGGCTCTGCCCAGGGATGGCCAAGGACAGGACAAGGGACACTGGGTGCAAGCTGAAGCAGAGGAGGTGCCGCAGAAACAGGAGGGAAAACTTTTTCCCTGTGAGGGTGCTGAAGCCCTGGAGCAGGGTGCCCAGAGAAGTTGTGGAGTCTCCTTCTCTGGACTCAAAATCTGCCTGGGTGTGTTCCTGTGTGACCTGCTCTGGGTAATCCTGCTCTGGCAGGGGAGATGATCTGGGTGATCTTTCAAGGTCCCTTCCAACCCCTGATGTTCTGTGGTTCTGTGAATGGTTGGGCTCTGATCTCAGAGGTCTTTTTGAACTGAAATGAGTCTGTGGTTCTATGGTTCTATAGTGGTGAAGGTGCAAATAAATCCTTCATACTGCCCCAAAGGTTGATGCATTTCCATGTGGGGAGACTGCTGAGCATCATGAACCATTGAGGTTGGAGACATCTGCATTTGTTGTGTTGAAAATGTCATGGGTAACATGATTGGATCAGTGAGCATCACTGCCAGGACAGCTTAGGGGGAGAGTATTAAGGTGATACTGAAAAATAATCCAAGTTTTCCATTGCACTGAAGGGCTTTGACAGTTCAGGCTCTTCTGAAGCTGTGGAGACAGCATGGGGAGCCCGGGAAGAAGATGTGGTTGTGTTTGGGGGCAGCAGGCAGTGTCCTTGGGTACTGTCCTCAGCCACAGCAGTGCAGTGCTGATGAGCAGTGTGCTTAGCCTGGGCTCAAAGGGTGTGTTTAGCATCCTCCCTCAGCCTGCACCCACTGAAGAGAGCCAGGTGGAACTGTGGCATTGTGTTTGTGGAGGGCACTGCTTAAACTGGCACTGAAGTGCTTCTGGAATGGGAGCAAGTCCCTCAACTGAAACCCAGGTGAGGCTGTGGAAGAGTGGAATCCTCACTTGCCCACTGTGTGTGGGGGAAGGGATTTCTGTCTGCATAGGGATCAGAGGATTGTCAGCATCTCATTTAACTCATTTCACCTCTTTGTTTTGGGTCTTTCTGCCTTTCAGAACAGTAAACCTGACTCACTTCTAAAAATGGAAGAGGAGCACAAATCAGAAAAGACACCTCTGTCAGGAAACAAGGACAACAAATTTACCTTCTCCTTCTCTAACAAGAAGTTGCTTGGGTAAGTAAAAAGTATGACAATAGACACCAACTGCAAAAGCAGCTGAAGAAGTCATTTATGACTTATGAAGGTGAAAATCTGCCCCCTGGTCAGAGTAGAAAACAGACTTATGCAAAAACTTGTTCTCTCCAGAACTTCACATCCCCTAGAACTGAGCTTAACTTGTCAGAACAGCAAAGACTTGTTGAGGCTGGTGGTTTGCTGGAGAGGCTGCAGCATTCAGGCTGTGTCTTGTGCTCTAGCACTTTTGAGTTCTTAGATTCATAGAATCACAAAATGACTTGAGGTGGAAGGGACCTTAATGATAGTTCCAACTACCATGGGCAGGGACACCTCCCACTAGCCCAGCTTGCTCTTGGGACAAGGCATGGGTCTACATGGGTCCCAAGGCCCTCATCCAACCTGGCCTTGAACCCCCCCAGGGAAGGAGCATCCACAACCTCCCTGGGCAACCTGTGCCAGTGTCTCCCCACCCTCCTTCTAAAGAGTTTCTTCCTCATCTCCAGTCTCAGTCTCCCCTCTTCCAGATCAAAGCCATTATCCTTCATCCTGTCCCTCCCAGCCCTTGTCAAAAGTCCCTCCTCAGCTCTCCTGCAGCCCCCTTCAAGTGCTGGATGGCTGCTCTAAGGTGTCCCTGGAGCCTTCTCTTCTCCAGGCCCAACTCTCCCAGCCTGTCCCTATAGGGGAGGTTCTCCATCCCTCTGATCATCTTTGTGGCCTCCCCTGGACCTTTCCAGCAGTTCCATGCCCTTGTTGTGCTGGGGGCACANAGTCACATCCAGAGGGTAGTGGCCAGTGGCCTGATGTCCAGATGGAAACTGGTGACAAGTGGTGTCCCTTTGGTGTCTGTACTAGGACCTGTGTCAGTGTCTTCATCAGTGGGCTCGAGGGCACCCTCAGCATGTGTGCAGATGACACCAAGCTGAGTTGATATGCCAAAGGGACATGATGGCATCCAGAGGGAACTGGGCAAGCTGGAGAAGTGGGCTCAGGTGAACCTCATGAGGTTCAGTGAGACCTAGTGCAGGGTCTTGCACCTGGGTTGGGGCAATCCCTGGTATCCATTCAGGTGGGGGGGATGGGATTGAGAGCAGCCCTGTGGAGAAGGGCTTGGGAGTGCTGGTGCACAAACAGCTGGAGATGAGCCAGCACTGTGTGCTGCCAGCCCAGAGCCAGCTGTGTCCTGGGCTGATCCCCAGCAGTGTGGGCAGCAGGGGCTCCTCTACTCTGCTGAGACCTCACCTGCAGTGCTGGGGAGTCCTCAGCACAGACAGGGACCTCTTGGAGTGAGGCCAGAGGAGGCCACAGCAGTGCTGGGAGAGCTGGAAGCCCTCTGCTGTGAGGCCAGGCTGAGAGAGTTGGGCTTGTTCAGCCTGAAGAAGAGAAGGCTCCAGGGATACCTTCTGGTGGCCTTTCAGTGCTGCAGGGGGCTGATCAGAAAGCTGGGGAGAGTCTTTTTAGCAGGGCCTGATGTGATAGGACAAGAGCTGGGGGTTTGAACTAGAAGAGAGAGATTCAGACTGGAGAGAAGGAAGAAATGTTTGATGCTGAGGGTTGGTGAGACCCTGGCCCAGGTTGCCCAGAGAGCTGGGAGATGCCTCATCCCTGGAAGCATCCCAGATCAGGTTGTTTGGGGCTGTGATGTCCCTGGTGACTGCAAGGGATTGGACTAGATCAGATGACTTTGAAAGGTGCCTTCCAACCCAAACCAGTCTGTGATTCTGTGTCAGATTATGTTCATTGGTTGGCTCCAGCATTGCAGCTGAGAGCTCTGCACCCAGATGCCAACTGTCTTCCCCTCTGTCAGGCTGTCTCCTAGTCAGTGCTGTTACTGATCTGTAATTGTTGACTCTTTCTCTTCAGGTCAAAAGGGGTCAAGCCCCAGCTGAACACCAGTGTGTTTGGCTCACTGCAGAATTTTAAGGAAGACAAAGCCAAACCTGTTCGTGATGAGTATGAGTATGTGTCAGATGATGGAGAGCTGAAAATCGATGAGTTTCCCATCAGAAGGAAGAAGAACACCACGAAAAGAGAACTGCCCTGTAAGGACAATTCCTGGTTGGTCTCTACTCTGCACAGTCTGGGATCACACAATCACAGTAACACCCAGGTTGGCAAAGCCCCTCAGGATCACCCAGTACAACCTATAACCCTATTCTACAAGATTCACCCTAAACCATATCCCTGAGCACCACATCCAGGGTGGGTGACTCAACCAATGTTGACTGTCCCAAAGCAGGCTTTACAATCTGTGACTGCTGATACAGAAAGCCTCATCTTAACTGTCAGTCCAAGTGCAGTCATTAGGAGAGCTGTGTTTTGGAGAGAAAGGAGTCCTGACTTTGTTCTTGTTTCAGTTTTATCAGATAAAAAAGACAGCCTGCAGCACACTCCTGTGAAGAAGCCAAAGGTGGAGTCAGTGGCCTACAAGGTAGGGTTGGTACTGCACCTGGAACACGGTGTGGGGCCCTGCTGCAGTGGCACAGCCTCCTTGTGGGCTCTTGCCACATCCTCTCCTTCACTCTGCACTGCCAGTCTGCCCAGAATAGGTGGCACCAGACACTGCCAGCACTAAGCCTGACTTGGTGCTGTGGCTGGAGCTGCTCACACCTGATCAGGGCTGATGGACACTGTGTGTGGGGACCATGACAGCTGCACAACACAAGAACAGGAACAAGCCCTGAGAGGTCAGGAGGAGTTTTCTGTTGTACTTCCCTTCATCTTACCTTGCTGACAGGCACAAGGAAGGGTCAGGAGGAGTTTTCTGTTGTACTTCCCTTCATCTTACCTTGCTGACAGGCACAGGGCTCTGTCCCAGGCTGTCCTCCCAGCTTGTGGCTCTCCTCCTGTTTCCATGTGCTTTGAACACTGGACATTCATTTTCCACCTTCATGTTTGACAGATGGAGCTCAGGGTAGTGCTGATACCCTGACCTCATCTCATTTGGTATTTCACAGAGTCACAGGGTTGTTAGGGTTGGAAAAGCCCTTTAAGATCATCCACTTCAATCAGTCTAGTCTAGGACTAAATCATGGCCCTCAGCACCACAGCTCTGCCTCTTTCAAACACCTCCAGGGATGGGGATTCAGCCACCTCCTTGGGCAGCCTGTTCCAGGGTTTGAGAAATTTCAGTCAAGAAATTTCTTCTAATGTCCAACCTAAACCTCGCTTGAGGTCATTTCCTTTTGTTCTATCACTTGTTACTAGGGAAAAGAGACCAACCCCTCCCTGGCTCCAGCCTCCTTTTAGGGAGCTGTAGAGAGCAATGAGGTCTCCCCTCAGCCTCCTCTTCTCCAAACTAAACAACTCCAGGTCCCTCAACTGCTCCTCTCAGGCCCTATTCTCCAGACCCTTCCCCAGCTTTGTTGGTCCCTCTCTGGACCTGCTCCAGCTCCTCAATCTTCTTCTTGTAGAAAGGCCTCCAAAACTGAACCAAATAGTCAAGATGTTCCCAGTGCTGAGTACAGGAGGGTGTTCATTCTCTGTCAGCAATTGCAGCTCATTGCTGGAGATAAATAACATCAAGTGACATCAGAATGCAAGGTTTTCCCTAACTGTGGTTAATTCATCTGCCTATTACAGTCTGGATAAATCAGGAGAAGCAAAATAGCTTCTTAACTGCTGCAGGTGCCTGAACTGACTGAGCCTAAGAACTGAGGAATCCCTTTAAAGCATTCTGCTTTGGCTCAGGGATGTTCAAGTGCAGACCTCTTTGACTGAGTCAGTAGTTGATGTCTGGAGAGCAGTGCACAGAGAACAGGACACAACATGCTGGTGTCTCCCTGGCCCAAGGAGAGAGACAGTTCCTGGAGAGGACAGTGCCTGGCAGTCTGAGCAACAGGGGCTGGGACTTTGGAGGCCTGACAGTAGAGGAGGAATGGGGAAAAAGTTGTTCTTTTACACCCTAGTCTGCAGTGCATAGGGGTCCCAGCTCCAGACAGGTGGCTGGATGCCACTGCTTGTGTGTCCATCCTGTTCCACTACCAGATCTGCCTGTTCTCATGCAGCAGGGCTGGCAGAGGTGAGTCTGACCTGGCTGTGTTACCAGTCTTGCAAGAGGGACATCTGTGCCCTCATGCATGTCTGAGCCACACACTGGCTGCTTTTGTTGCCTGCTCCAGATGAGGAGCAAGGGCTGAGAAGGCAGCACAGCACCTGGAAACAGCACTGTTACAGGTCCTGTGTGCAGGATCAGATCCCAGAGCTGGTTCTGCAGGGTTGGCAGGGCAGAGGAAAGCCCAGCATGCCTGCAGGCTGCAAGGGGCTGACTGCCCCTGGGCCTGGGCTGCTTTGTGTGTTCATGAAAGCCACGCACCAGTGCTAGCCCTGTGTCTTTGACTGGGGGTCTAGCAGGAGCAGCAACAGGCTGCAGCAGTCACTGCACTGCTCTTGTGGCTGCTTCAGGCACCTTCTGCCCTGCTGAGCCTTTCCCTTGTTCTTGCAGAGTGATGACTCCTCAGATGAAGATCTGCTCCACATCGACACGGAGGCCAAGCCAGGGCGCAACTCCAAAGTAAAGAAGGAGAGTGGAAGCTCAGCAGGAATTCTTGACCTTTTGCAGGCAAGCAAGGAAGTTGGGGGTTTAGAGTATAACACCAACAGGTATGCACCAAGGGATGCTTTTTCCTCTTCTCCATAAACAAAAGTGGCTTTTCTTTCCTGTGTGCAGGGGGATGTGTGGGGGTCAGGATGAATTCTGCAGCTCAGGAGCTGCTTTTTTCTCCAGAAGGCAAATTCTTCTTCAGGATAAACCTTCTTTATCCTGTGACCTGATATCAGGCAGAGGTGGGAAAGATTTTGGTGGTGTCATCTCAACAAATGGAGGCATTTCACACCTGAAAGTGCAGAGCATCCACTTTGTAACAGATGAATCATTCAGAAGGAAGAGAGAGCTCACTGAATGCAGCTTGAGGGCACGAGGAATGTTTTCTAATGTAGTAAAAATGTAAGGAAGTAATGACAACAACCAGCACTCCTTCCATAAGGCACTCAGAGGGGCAGGGCCCAGAATGCTTGGAAGATGAAAACAGGAAACCATCTACCCTACCCTTGGTCATTGTTCTCCCCACTGAAACACATGGCTTGGAAAAACCCAGACTCTTTCCTGGCTACTTCCATACCTACAGTGGAAGTCCTTTCCTGGGCTTGCTTCTCTTTCATATCATAGAGTCATACAGTGGCTTAGGTTGGAAGTGACCTCAGAATCATCTACTTCAGCCCCCCCACCATGGACAGGACACCTCTGAACTAGACTCTTTGCTGTGCCCAGACAGAGCATGGACCAGCCTCAGCTAAGGAGGTACAACCTTAGCCTGTCTGTGCTGAACTGAGTGTGTCCCTGTCACCTTCGTGGCAGTTTGCCTATGGCCACCTGCTCTGGAACCTGCCTTCAGGGAAGGGATGTTCTTGTTGAGACTGGGTGACTAACAGGCCCTGTGGAAGCCCCAAGGCACAGCCTGAGGGATGCTTTCTGCTCTCCTCCCCCATTAAGATACTGCTAGCAACAACAAGCTGCTCTGGGACACCAAGGCCCTGAGGCATAAACACAAGCCAAGGACCAGCTGCAGAGAGCTCTATGAGCTGGGGGCAAAGCCACCTGTGCCATACAGATGGCTTCTTCCTCGGGTACCCACTCAGATGAGATGCCCTTCCTTCCTCCTCATCACACAGTCCCTCCCAGCACTGCAAGGGGGTCAGCCCTGGGAGAGATTTTGCTTGGTATGAGTTTTAACCTGAAGTTGCACCAAGAGAAGTTCAGGTTGCATTTTAGGAAGGATTTCCTCCCAGAAAGGGTCCTCAGGCGCTGGAACAGACTACCCAGGGAGGTGGTGGAGTCACCACCACAGAATTCTGGAATTCTGTGATGGACAGGCAATGTTTCCTTGTGTTATGCTGCTTCTCCCTGTTCCTAATGTGAAAGCATGCTGCCAGTTTCAGCTCTGGGGAGCAGCAGCAGAAAGGCAAGGTCACAGAATCACAGAATGGGAGGGCTTGGAAGGGACCTCCAGAGATCATTGAGTTCAACCCCCTGCCATAGCAGGTCACACAGGAACACATCCAGGTGGGCTTGGAAAGTCTCCAGAGAAGGAGACTCCATAACCTCTCTGGGCAGCCTGCTCCAGGGCTCCAGCACCCTTGCACCAAAGAATTTTCTCCTTGTGTTGAAGTGGAACCTCCTGGGTTCCAGCCTGTACCCATTCTTCCTTTTCCTATCACTGGGCACCACCAAAAAAAGCCTGGCACCTTCATCCTGACACTCACCCCTCAGATATTCATGGACATTGATCAGATCCCCTCTTAGCCTTCTCCTCTCTAGACTGAACAGTCCCAGGGCTCCCAGCCTTTCTCTGTAGCAGAGATGTTCCAGTCCCTTTGTCATCCCTGTAGCCTCCACTGGGCTCTCTCCAGAAGATGATGTGCACATGGCTCAGCAGGCTCACAAGCTCAGGTGCTTGTTGTGGATGCTGGCTTGGCTTGTCATGTATCAGCTCAGCATGGGCTCTGGGTGAGAGCTGGGCCTGGCATACCCTGGACTTGTCCTCTACAACCCAGCTCTATGGTCACCATGCTGCTTTGGCCATGCTTTCTTGCCCATCTGCCTGGTTCTTTTGCCTGTGGACTGTGCAGCTGCTGCACCAAGGTTTACCATGTGGTGCTGGCTTCCAGAGCACTTTCCAGAGTGGACCTCTCCCAGTTCCTGCATGACCTGCAGCCAAAAATCTCCAGGTGCTTACTAGGCAGCAAACAATTGTTGAAGTAAACTCATCTCAGTCATGTGTCTTTGCAGGAGTGAAAGCAAGCAGTGAAACTCCACATGATTTAGGGGAGCTAAGTCATGGAATCACAGNCTCACTGCAAACAACTTCCTAGCATCCAATTTAAATCTCCCCTCTGCCAGTTTAAACCCATTACTCCTCATTCTGTAATTACAAGACCTTGTCAATAGTCCCTCCCCAGCCCTCCTGTAGGTCCCCTTCAGGTACTGGAAGGCCACTGCAAGGTCTCTTGGAAACCTTCTCTTCTCCAGACTGAAGAGTTCCAACTCTTGTAGCCTGTCCTCATAGCAGAGCTGCTGCAGCCCTCTGAGCATCTTTGTGGCCTCCTCTGGACTCACTCCAACAGTTCCATGTCCTTCTTGTGTTGGGGGCTCCAGAACTGCACACAGCTGCAAGAGGCACAACCAGTCTGTCACTGTGCCATTTACCACAATCTCAGCTTTCAGCTTAAGGAGAAGAAAGCAGAGCTGCCAGGGGCTGCCAAGTGCCACCTTGCTGTGTTCTGGAAGGGGCCTCAGCAGCCAGCTGCTAGGAAGGGAGCAAGGGGGGTGGGGGGCAGGAGCACTTTGGCTGCTTTGCTTCTACTCCTTTACAGTCAATGGCTGTAACTCACAGACAGTTTACTTTCAGAAATGCTTATTTTAAATCATTGCTGAAGCTACAGAAAGGGGATATGGCATTCCAGAGCTGAAAAATTGCTTCCTGATCCTTCTTGATTTTCTTCTCTTTTTTTTTTTTGTGTGTGTCTTAGAAAGCTGACATTCTTCTAATGGAAGCAGAGCCAAGCACATGCCCTAATGAGAAACACTTTACCCCATGTGCAGCTTTGTCTCTTGGAGACATTTCCTTCCCCCCCCCCAGTCAGGCTGTGGTTGGACTCTCAGAGCCACTGGTTTTGATCATATTCCACAATTTATTTGTTGAAGCTCATGTTGCTTAAGGCAGTTCCTCTCAGATTTGCCCATTTGTGGTCAGTGTTTGATGGTCTGTTTGCAGTGTTTTGAGAGTCCAGTCTGTGCAAAAACAGTTTGGATGTGTGTCTGGGGGTGAGTGTATGTAGAAACTGGAAAGAAAATCTGTTAATTTCTTAGAGGTGGTGCAAAGTTTGCCTCAGACAGGGAGCAGCAGGCTCAGGCAGCTGGCATGATGATGAAAGGATGAAAGGCTCTCTTCCCTAAAGAAGTTTGTCAGTGTTCTGCTATCTCCCAACACCACTCTTACCTCATTGTCAGGATTAGTTATAAATGCAATTAGTGCCCAGAAGCTCCCATTGCTCTGTCTGGAGTCCTGTAATGGTTTCAAGTGGATTAAATGAAGATGGAAATAAGAGAAAGTGATGTGGCACTGCTGATTGACTTGGAAAATACTGTGTCAGGGGCTTGCACTGCAGCCCTGCCAACAATTTTTACTACAGACAGGTTTTATTGCATTTCATTATTTGCCCAAATTCCCAAGTTCTGGAAGTGTTTGCTGATGTGTTCTGCCTGCTGCAGAATTAATGTCTGGTGCTCTGTGATGTAATCTTCTACATTCTTCTGTACCATAGAGCAGGAGATCATAGATGTATGAGAGATCACCTCTCAGATCTCATCTCTCATGTATCTGGTGTGTGAGTTCCCACCTCACTAAGCCTGCATGCCAGTCAGAACTGACACAGAGTGTGACCTCAGCCTGCTCTATAGCAGTGTCTTTCTTCCAGCAGATCCTGGAGTGGTGGCAGCCCCCAGTGTGCACTGTGCCTTGTAATCATGGGCTTCCTTCCACAGGATCATAGAATGCTTTGGGTTGGAAGGGACCTCCAAAACTCACCCAGTCCAACCCCCCCTGCAGTCAGCAGGGACATCTTCCACTAGAGCAGGTTGCTCAGAATCTTGCTAAGCCCCACTTTGAATATCTCCAGGGATGGGGCTTTAATCACCTCCCTGGGCCACTTGTTGCAGTGTTTCACCACTCTCATGGTGCAGAACATGCAATCTAAATCTGCTCTGCTCTCATTTCAAACCACTGCCCCTCGTCCTGTCCCTGCAGGCCTTTGCAAGCAGTCCCTCTGCAGCCTGGAAGGCCACTATTAGGTCTCCCTGGAGCCTTCTCTGCTTGTGGCAGAGGTGTTCTGACCCCATGGTCATCATCATGGCCTCTGAACATGCTCCATCAGGTCCATGTCCTTCCTGTGTTGAGGGCTCCAGAGCTGGACACAGCACTGCAGATGAGGTCTCAGCAGAGCAGAGGGGCAGAATCCCCTCTCTCCATCTCTGGCCATGCTGCTGTGGATGCAGCCCAGGCTGCCATTGGCCTTCTGGGCTGCAAGCTGACACTGTCTGCTCATGTCCAGCTTCTCACCCATCAGAATTCCCAAGTCCTTTTCTGCAGGGCTACTCTCAGTTTCATCATCCTCTATAATGAAGGCAGCTCTCTTTCAAAACCTGTGAAAACAAAACACAGCACCACACCAGCTGGTCAGTTTTTTCCTCTGTTTGCTTGGCAGTGTTTAGGAGAAGCCCACCATGACATGCCCCTCCAGTGCTGACCCTGAAGCCCTCAGAGTTGGTCATAGAGACACTGTGTTGTTGGTACAGGCTTTGAAAAGTTACCTGACCCCTGTCCTCACCCAGCAGCAGCAGCAGCTCCCAGAGAGCTGCCCATGGCATGCCCAGCCACATAGCTTCCTGGCTTCTGGGACAGCAATCCAAGCTGCTGTGCTGTGACCATTGCTGTCAGCATGAAATAGCTGATGTCACCTGGGGCACCCCAGCTGCTCAGAGGGCATGAGCCAGGAAATCTCTGGTGGTACCACTGTGTGGGGAAAGGAGTCAGGGGCTGCTGTGTTTCTGGAAGCTGTTCTGGAGCCCTTATTTCAAGAAGGATCTGGAGGTGCTGGAATGTGTCCAGAGAAGGGCCACAAAGGATGATCAGAGGGCTGGAGCTGCTCTGCTATGGGGAGAGGCTGAGAGAGTTGGGGTTGTGCAGTCTGGAGAGGAGAAGGCTGTGAGGAGACCTTATTGTGGCCTTCCAGTATCTGAAGGGGGCTACAAGAAAGCTGGGGAGGGACTATTTAGGCTGTCAGGTAGTGACAGGACTGGGGGGAATGGAGCAAAACTAGAAGTGGGGAGATTTAGATTAGACTTTAGGAAGAAGTTCTTCACCATAAGGGTGGTGAGACACTGGAACAGGTTGTCCAGGATGGAAGTCTCATCCCTGGAAGTTTTTTAAGCCCAGGCCAGGTGTGCCTCTGGGCAACCTAATCTACTGTGAGGTGTCTCTGCCCATGGCAGGGGGAGTTGGAACTGGATGATCATTGAGGTCCCTTCCAGCCCTGACAATTCTATGATTCTCTGATTCCAAGCTCTTAACAGTTCTGTTGTTTCTCCACCTTTCCCCACAGCCAGCCACCTGCCTCGCCCAGCACACAGGAAGCCATCCAGGGCATGCTCTCCATGGCCAACCTCCAGTCATCAGAGTCCTGCCTGCAGACGTCGTGGGGCACCAACCAGGCAAAGAACAACTCCATCTCCACACAAAACTCTAAAAAAACAGGGGGTGGTGGCAACAAAAACGTCAGCAAGCAGCTACTGAAGAAGAGCACAAAGAACAGCATTGACATGGAGGATTACGACGAGGATCAGGACCACTTAGATGCCTGCTTTAAAGATTCAGATTACGGTGAGCAAAGCTGTCTGAGTGAGCATCTGCCTGCCCTGCAGGGACCTCTCTGTGCACATGTTTTTCATGGTGTGCTTGCTTCCCTTCCCACCACATCCCAACTACAGATTCACAAATGGCATTAGGTTGGAATGGATCCTCAAAGGTCATCTTGTCCAATCCGCCTGCCACGGGCAGGGACACCTCCCACTAGACCAGGTTGCTCAAGGCTCCATCCAACCTGGCTTTAAATACATCCAGGCTTGAAGCCTCCACAATGTCTCAACAACCTATTCCAGTGGCTCCCCACCCTCATGGGGAAGAATTTCTTCCTATTCCAGTGGCTCCCCACCCTCATGGGGAAGAATTTCTTCCTAATGTCTCACTTCTAGTTTGAAGCCATCACCCCTCACTCTGTCACTCCATGCCTTTGTTGAAAGTCCCTCCCCAGCTCTCCTGCAGCCCTTCAGGTACTGGAAGGCTGCTCTGTGGTCTCCCTGGAGCCTTCTATTGTCCAGGCTGAACAGCTCCATCTCTCTCTCAGCCTTTTTTCATGCTCCAGCTCTCTGATCATCTTTGTGGCCTCCTCTGGACCTGCTCATGTCTTTCTTTTGTTGGGTGCTCCAGAGCTGGACACAGTTCTCCAGGTGGGAGAGGAAAGTAAAGGGGGAGAATCACCTGCCTTGAGCTGCTGCCCATACTGCCAGGGATGTGGCCCAGGACACGGTTGGGTCTGGGCTACAAGTGCACATTGCTGACTCTTGTTGAGCTTCTCCTCACTCAGCACCCCCAAGTCCTTCTCCTCAACACTGCTCTCTGCCCATTCTCCACCCAACCTGGGATTGCCCTGACCCAGATGCAGGACCTTGCTCTTGGCTTTGCTGAACTTCATGAGGCTGGCTTGGGCACACCTCTCCAGCCTGCCAAGGTCACATTCTGTTATGGCAGTTTCACCATAATAACCTGCAGGAGCATTTTTTGAGTATAGGAAATGAGGAAATGAAGAAAAGTATTAATGTGAAGACTGGTAGGGACTTGAAGCCTGAAGGCCTAAAGAGGGTGAGAAGTTGGTAGAGGTTGATGCTGCAGAAAAGGAGCATCTGTAGGGCCACCAGAAATCAGTTGCTGTGACTGGAAAAGTGGAGTGTGTCTTTTCACCTTGTTAACAGAGGTGCCAAGGCAAAGCAGAGCTCCTGTGACATGACAGAAGGCTTCCCAGGGTGTACTGCATGCGTGGGATCCAGTGAGAGTGCTGGGAGGTGCTTTGGGAATCTGTTGGACAGGAGGATGGTTTGCAGACAGATGCCATGCATGACCGAAGCTGTGCTCTGCTGAGGGCTGCATTTGTTGTGTCTGTGCTGCCAGAGAACAGGCTTTGCTGTGAGCAGGCTTGGTTTGCAGAGGCTCTGCTTGTGCCACATCTGCTCAGCAGCCTGCAGTGTCAGTGGCCAGGTGCTGCAGTAATGCCCACATCAGCAGGGAGGTAACACAGTGGTGAGAAATGCACCTGCAAAAAAACTGCAGGAGCTGCACAGCAGAGGCAGAGACAGAGTTCAGACAGGGAGCTTGGTGTTTATCTGAGAGGCCTGGGAAGGATCCCTTGTCTCATCTTTTGGGTGCTCCCCTCGTGTCTTACCTTCTCCTGGTTATATGGGACAGGAGGGTGTGGTGCTGACTGTAGTGGCTGGCTGACATCTTCAGTGCAGTCTAAATGGAGATAAGGAAACCTCTTCCTGTCTCTTCTGTCCATGCTGCTGCTTTGCAGGCAAGAGGAGGTGTGATTGCTTTTGTCTGAGAAGCCTCACTGTGTATCCTAAAAGTACCTGGTCATAGTTTAACGCCAGCAGCTCCCAAGTGTGGAGGAGAGCAGGAGAAGGTTCCCTGAGTTGTTGGAGCTGTCTCACCACTCAGTGGTGCTTCTGGAGGCCCTTGCTTTTCCAGCCGTGATGCCTGCAGTCACCACCCACATACAGAGCGAGTGGCCTCCGCAGGACAGAGCTGTTCCCTGCACTGAAACTATTGCCTTTGTTTCCTGCTGTAGTTTACCCTTCTCTGGAATCAGATGAAGATAATCCAGTATTCAAATCCCGGTCAAAGAAAAGGAAAAGCTCAGATGATGCCCCTTACAGTCCGACGGGTAAGTCCCTCTGGTCTGTGCTGCCCCGAGCTAGGCCAGGCCATGCAGGTCCCTAAACACCCAGCCAAAAAGCCAAGCCAAGGAGTGTGGAAACTGCCAGACCACAACCAGCAGTTTCTATATCACCTGAAGGATTAAATCCTTTCCAGCACAGTGGGAGGTGATACTGTGTGCTGGGACTCATGTTGAGCAGTGTTAGCCTCCTGTCAGTCAGCTGCCAGGAAAAAGCCTTTCCTTGGTGGGGCTGTTGGTTTGTTTTCCTTCCCACTCTTGGTGATGGAACAGTTGGTGGCCTCCTCAGCAGTGGTTTAACAGTGAAGCCCCAGACAGCAGAGCAGCCTCAGCTTTTAGGTCCTGACTGTGTAAAGAGGGAGTTTGGAAATGGTCTCCTCCAGGTTTTGCCAAAGCTGATGGTGTGGAAGGGTGGTTATGTTGCAGCTCACCAGAGGCAGTGACAGCCCAGGGGCTACTTAGACCCCTTCGATGTGGCCTGATAACAGGGGAGTCTGCAGCTTGCTGGATGTGAGAGGCAGCCCACATCTCACCAGCTTGTGGCTCTGCATGCCCACCTCCGGCTGATGGGGTGATGAATACTGTCCATTGGGAAGTGATGCTCATGTCTGCAGCACAGGCTTCAGCTTCAGCTGCCAGAGAAGCTGCTCGGCTGTGTTACACCTTCATTGGCAGCTTCTCCCCAGGCCACCGTGACTGCAAGCTGTTGGCACCTCCTGCCTTCACACACATCCTGGGGAAGGAAGGGCAGAGGCTGCAGCTTCCCTGCCCGCCCCGCCCCGCTCGGGAGGGCAGAGCCCTGCAGCCTGCTGTGTGCTTACACCGCGCGCAGGGGCACCTTCCGCACCTGACCTGCATCTGCTTGCCTCGTAGCACGCGTGGGCCCCTCGGTGCCTCGCCAGGACAGACCGGTGCGGGAAGGCACGAGAGTCGCCTCCATCGAGACCGGGCTCGCCGCTGCCGCCGCCAAGCTGTCACAGCAGGTGAGGCTGCCTGAGAAGCAGGCAATGAAAGCCCTCTCCCCCAGCAGCAGAGTCCTGCCCAAAGAGCAGCACAGTGCCAGGCCTCCTCGGGGTTTCTTCGTGCCAGTGTCCGGGGAAATCAAAGGGATGGAAAGCTCGAGGGTGTCACAACACACCTGACACCACAGCACAGAGCAGGCCGTGTGTGGGACGTGCAGAGAGCATAGCTACTAGGCTAAGAGAGGAGGGTACCCAGGGGAGCACGTGTGGACCTCAAAGTGATGTGTGTTTGATGTGTGACTGGTGTGATTGCCTCCTCGTGGAAACTGGCTGCTGGCAGGCAGAAGCATTTATTTGCTTCCAAAGATTTGCTGAAGCATGGATAACTGTGGGGCAGTTTAGCAAAGGTATTGAGGTACTTTGGGTGTTGGTAAGTGCCCAGTCTCTAAAGAGGTCAGGGAGATGCTAGCATGCACAGCCCCACAAATGTGACACTTGTGAGGCATGAAGGTGACAAAGGCTGCTGGAGCAAGGGTGGTGAAGTTGCTGGAGATGCAGGTTTTGGTGACAGGTTTTATGATGCAGGTTTTGTGATGCCTACTGTTGAGTAGAAGAGCTCTAGTATGGTGTCAGGGTTTCATCAAGAAGAGGACTGAGGTCAGGCAAGGGAAACAGGGTGGTGACAGACCTCTGTCGCCATGGTACATGCATGTAAGTGCAGTAACAGGTCGAGAGGTAATGTCTGTGTCCTAGCAGAAAGCAGTCTGTGAATCAGGGAGGGTGTTTAATGTCCACCACATGACTCTGACAGTGTATGAAGAGACCTGAAGATAGGAGGTGCCGGTTTCTTTGGAACATCGAAAGCATTGTTGCTGCAAAGCCACACTGGTCTCCTCAGGAGGGGTCATTCTGCCCTTCCTGACTGGCTTCCACTTGCTGCAGCCTATGCAGGGCTACCCAGAAAAGAGGCTCTGCACAAAGCTCATGTGTGGGTGCAGAAAAGGCAACCGTGTGAGTGCAGCAGCCACAGCTGTCAGCCAGACGGTATCAGAGCAGCCCCTGGGAGCTTCGTACATGGCAAACTGTGTGGGGTTTCATTGTGCCAGGAGCCCAAGCAACACCGGTGGCCCTTGCCATAGCTAAGGGTCTTCTGGGGATTAACTTGAGCTTCATGTTTGTCATTTTAAAGGAGGAACAAAAAAGCAAGAAGAAAAAAAATACCAAAAAGAAGCTGTCAAGCGCCAACGCGAACAAAGCGGCTCAGGAGGGCAGCTCGCCAGAGCCGAAGCTGGAGTCCCAGGCCAGCAGCCTCACAGATCATGAGTACACCGCAGGGGTCAGCACCTTTGGGGTCGCCCAGCCTAACAGGGGATCGCAGCCGATGGCACCCGGTGTGTTCCTCACACAGAGGAGACCCTCAGCATCCTCGCAGAACAATGCCTCCACCAAAGGTACCAGGAAACGCCTGGGGTGATGGTGTAGGAATGGGGAAGGGTGAACTGGTGATGTAACCCCTGCCTTCCCCAGGGCCTTCAGGTGTTGTGGCTGCCACGGGTATAGAGAAGTGCTTTGGTATGTCAGACCTGGGCATAGGTAGTGCCCGTGGCTCTGGCTGTCTTGGCACTGTGGGCCCAAATGCTGCTGAGCTGCTTCTTGCAGGGGTGAGGCATCCCAAGCTAGGAAGTTCTCCTGAGCATGCCCTGAGGCTCCTGAGGAACACCTGCAGTGATCACATCACAGAGAGGCCAAGGAACACCTGCAGTGGTCACATCCCTGTCCAGCCTGTTTGGTGAAGCCCTGTCCAGGGGAAGATGCATCTGTGATGTCCGTTCTGCCCAGGGCTATGCCAGGCACTGCTGTGGTGGGTGGTGTTTGTACACCAGCACCTGTGTGATGTGTACCTGAGGGCATCCTGATCCAGAGGGTGTAAAACAGTGCAGATCTGCAAAGCTGACTCGAGAGCTGCCACAAGGGAGCAGAGGAGTATCAAATCCTAGGAGTAACACAACAACACAATCACAGTTGAGAGAGAGGAAGTGGTTGCTTGTTGTCTGCTTTGGGGAGAACATTACAAAGCTGAGGTTGTCCTGGAGTCTGGGCTGGGACCTCCTATTCTCTGCTTGAGCTTTGCTCTGAAAGTGTGACAGAGGCAGGTGTGTGGGACAGGCACCGTGCACAGTGTGAAGAGCAAGTGTGGGGTGCCACTGGGAGAGGCCCTGCTGTGATAGGGGAGGCAGTGTGGCAGAGGTTTCCTGCCTTCCCCTGTGTTTGAGTGGAGGAAATCAGAGGTAGTGCACGGTGTCCTGGCACACAGGAACACATCAGAGCAGCTTGAATGGGCCATACAGGAGGACGTGCACAGCCCGTGGGAGGTGCTGGGGTCCTGCCTTGAGCTGGTAGTACCTGTGGCTGTCAGCAGAACCAGAGTGGTGAATGTGTTTGCCTGAAATTGTCTTTGTGGTGAGATGGTGGCAGTAGTGACACACGTCCAAGCCCCAGTGGAGCATGTGATGGGAAGAGGAGAGCTGAACAGAGCTGAACCCCAGCCTGGCCCAGTGAGCTGGGCAGCCCAGTCAGGGCACTGTGAAGAGAGCCTGGCTGGGCACATGGATTACACCTTGGCCTGTGGTGCCAGTCAGTCCTCAGAGGGAAGGAGCCATGTGCCAAGAAAGCAAGCGGCTGACCTTGCAGGGAACAGAGCACTTTCAGGGCCTCCTGTGCAGGGTCTTGGGACAGCTGAGGGCACCAAGGAGACTTCTGGGCATCTCTCTCCATGAAGCACAGGAAGGTGTTAAGCCTGGGGGCTACCAGCTTGGGCATTACTGGGAATGAAGATAGAAGAAGATGGTGGGATGAAGCAGAGTTAGGGAGCTGTAGGACCTGCTAGGGAAGGTCTCTGTCTTAAAGAGTAAGGCAAAAGGATGACAAATGAGGAAACTTTCCATGGAAAGTGTCACCCACAGTGTCATGGTGTTCAAGGCTGGGGAGCTAAATGCAGATGGGAAAAGTGGAGAGGAACTGAGTCTCTGCAGGTGTCATACAGCTGCACCAATGGCAGCATGAGTGGAAAAGACTGCCTGGGTTGGGGTGGTGCCCATCAGTCCCAGCTGCCTTGGCAACCAGGGAAGTTTTTGGCCATAAGGTGCTAGCTGGTGGGGCACAAACAGCTGCTGTAGCTGAACCAGTCCCAGGACCAGCACATGGGGAGCACAGACCTCACTGAGACACACAACTCACAAGCAGGCACCTGGGCTCAGGGTGCTGGTGTCTCTTCCTCACTATGAGGACAGGGAACAAACTTTGTCCATTTTGGGTGTGTTGTGTCTGGTGCCAGCCTGAAACTGCAGGAAGGAAGTGCACAGGCATGTCTGGGTGTGTTCATGTCTGTGTGCCTATCTGTGTGTGCACTTTTAGTATTTTCTGGCAAGGCTGGTTGCAGGAGATCATTAGTGCTAGGGGAAGAGAGGGGAAGCAGCAGTGTGGAGCTGTGATGGTACGTGGGTTAGTCTCAGGACAATGGGTGAGGGAGCTGATGTCCTCAGGGCAGTGCTTGGCCCAGGACTCATGGTGGCATGTGAGTTCAGCATCCCCGTGACAGAGTTTTCTTTCAGAGGGTGTCCAGATATGCCTGCGAAGTGTTTGGGTGCAACCTGCCAGGTGCAAGGAGCTGTGGGGCGTCTCTGTGTGTGTGTGTGTGTGTGCAGCCCCTCTCCCCTGAGGCACCGAGAAGCAAGACGGTGCCTGGTATTAGACTGTCACCCTGTGGGCAAACAGGTCACCCATGGGGCGTGCTTGGTATTAGGCTAGGCGCAGGGCAGCAGGGCCGGCACTGTGGAGGCAGGAGGAACCCCGGCAGAGAAGGGATGGGATGAGCCTCCACCCTGAATGGGGTGTGCTCAGGATGCAGCCCAGGCGTGGGTGAGCCGTGTGTCCCGGCTGCCCCTGGTGCCGGTTCCCCAGAGCCTGCGCTCCTCAGCGCGCTCCGACGGCCCGGGAGGGCACTCGCCTTGGAGGAGCCGGGCAGGGAGGCTGCGGCGCGGCCCGGAGGGAGGCAGCCGGTGTGGGGCCATCGGTGCGGCTGGAGCGGGCCCTCACCGCGCTCCCCCGCTCTCCTTCCAGGAAAGCGCACGAAGAGGGGGATGGCCACGGCCAAGCAGCGGCTCGGCAAGATCCTGAAGATCCACCGGAACGGGAAGCTGCTGCTCTAGCGGCGGGGCCGGCGGGCAGCCCGGCGGCGCCGCGCCCGGGAACGCTGCCGCCTGGCGCTTGGGCCAGCACCACAGTTAACCCCTTGAACTTTCAGCGGTCGGAGTGTACAGAATCCTGCTATAAATATTTTTTAATATAGATGTCCTTTCTCAGAGCGCTGAGAGTGACTAGCCGCAAAAAGTTAATACTAACCCCGGCTGCGGAGGAGCGGGACGCTTCCCCCCGGCCCAGCCCGGCCCCGGGCGGAGCCGCCAGCGAAGCAGCAGCACCCAGGCGGGAAGGCTCCGCTCCAGGCCAGGGGAGACGCCAGCAAAGCAGCAGCAGCAGCAGCACCAACGCGGGAAGGCTCCGCTCCAGGCCAGGGGAGACGCCAGCAAAGCAGCAGCAGCAGCAGCACCAACGCGGGAAGGCTCCGCTCCAGGCCAGGGGAGACGCCAGCAAAGCAGCAGCAGCAGCAGCACCAACGCGGGAAGGCTCCGCTCCAGGCCAGGGGAGACGCCAGCAAAGCAGCAGCACCAACGCTCCAGGCTGGGGGGAGCCGCCAGCAAAGCAGCAGCGGCTCCGCTCCAGGCTGAGCCGCGGGGCCGGCCCGGGGCTGCTGGGGTGGGCAGCTGGGGTGGGCTGTGAGGCGGTGGGCGCGTTTCTCAGGCAACCCCCCCGTCGCCCTTTGTAGCTGCGTATCCCGAGGCATCCTTTTCCTAGAATGTAGCTTGTACATAGCTTTTGGAATAACCACCACCGGTTTTTTTATAAGGGGAAGAGTCTCTCC
>VWYK01026386.1:0-19473 GCA_013399775.1 Semnornis frantzii | reverse complement strand
AGGCAAACCAAGCAAGGGGAAATGAAGTGGAAATGGAGTGTGACATCTGGGGAGAAACCTTCCTTTGATCTTTCTTGATATTGTTGGTTACAGCTACAGGGTAAAACACGATTCCTTCATTACTCTCTGGTATGTGAAGTAATTGGTTTGGATAAGGGTAGTACCTTAAAATCTTCATCCTGCAGCTTGCACTGGGAAACAATGTTGTGATGTTAATTTATACAAACCACAGGGGACAGCTTATCTGATGCTCCCTCCCTGAGGGTGTTCAAAGCCAGGTTGGACAAGGCCTTGAGTGACATGTTCTAGTGGGAGGTGTCCCTGCCTATGGCAGGGGGTTGGAACTAGATCATCTTTGAGGTCCTTTCTGATCTAAATTATTCTGTGATTCTATGAAAACTCATAAATAGACGTGTTCATACAGACCCTAATATTACCTACAAATTGTTCAACAAAACTTAATTATATCAGAGAAGCTGAAAGATAAGGGTCCAGTTGGAATACTGTAGACACCTTCCATAGCCAAACTTCTCCCATTACAGAGCTATGCATGCTTGCTAACTTGTCTGTATATTGTACCCGTTTAGTGACTTAAATATGAAATACCTTTTTACTGTGATAATAAGCCCTTTAGTGTTACCCAGGGAGAAAGACAGCCCTACTGTCTTCTCAGGTTTGGTCTGCTGAAATGAATATCTGGATGGCATGTGACTGTAGAGTAGACACACGAAGACACAGCCTTCCAGAATATGACAATCTGTGCTTTATATGATGGATCTCTATATGAAAACAGCATAGGTAGCTACATATGTTTGGAGGAGTATATTAGGCCTTGCAGAGTATGCTACACTCAGGACAATCACCGATCTTAGTTTTGATAATATCTTAAAATCATAGAATCAGATAGGTTAGAAAAGAACTTTACGATAACAGACTCCAAGTTAACCCAGTACTGCCAAGTCTACCACTAAATCATACCTCTAGGTATTCAACTGGCTGTTGACCAATACCACCAGGCAACAAGATGGGCATTGCATTTGCTAACCTTCTGTCAAATGAGATGTCATTGATTAGTCAGGACAACAAGAGATCTAAATGTGCTGTAACATAAAACAAGTCACTCTCCTAATGCTCCTACTTGTCTGACTAGAAGACCCTATCCCTTTTTAACATAAAATTAGCTCAAATCAGTTAACCACACTTACATTACTTTTCATTTAGATGACCACTACCTGCTTGATAGCTCATAGAAGTTCCTGTTAGTGCAGAACATCACAGTGACCCCTGAGGTGTGGTAGGATACCTTGGCATCCTGAGACTTGTTCTAGCCTCTCTGACTCCTTACTCTTGGTCCTCATCCTCAAGGAACACGGTAGCATGGCATAAGCATTTCTGAGTGGTGCCCTTACAGATTTAAATCTTTCCCATTCTAGAAATGTGATCAACAGTCCTGCCTCTTAACAGAGTTAGCTTCAAAGAAGATTAATTCCCCCCCAAGACTCAAGGGGACATTTCCAACAGCTATGTCTTCCGTTTTTCTGACTTCTTCCATTTTCATAAAAGAGAACGTCTCTGGCAGAATAAAGCACCTCTGCAGAAGGGAGCAAAACTGAAATTCTGCTTTAATTAATTAAACCAGAAAAACTTTCATTCTTGGCAGCTTGTGAGGTCCCCTTGTCCTGGCTGAGCAGGAGAAGGCTAGTAACAACACAGTCCCAGTTAGTGGGATTTTTCATTACACACAATAATATCTCCAACAAGTTTCTTTCTCTGTAGCCTAAGCATTGTAAATGAAAAGTCCAAAACATAGCAAAATGCTGTGGAGTACAGCAGAGTAACAGTCTCTGGTCTTAGGTCTATTTATCCTCCAGATAAGGCATTTTTTTTTTATTACTGATTTAAAGCAAAATTCACTAGTCCCTTGAGTGCCCTGAAAAACTGAGAAGAAAAGTGATTATTTTGAGTTTCTCTACAATAGCAATTTACCTCTGTTTTAAATATTTCCCTGGAAGAATATTTTTTCCCAGGTCCCTCCAATAAAACAAACAATTCCAGAGAGGGTAGCAGTACTTAGATTTATTATCTGACAAAACTTATATAGCAAAAGATTACATCTCTCTCTGTTTTCTGGCTGTTTTGTGGGAGTTGATGCCATCAGAAATGAAATAACTAACTTCTGAGAATGCTTTCTTTTGGTTTATCATCTCATTTTGTTTTATGAATGTGGCTTCCACAGCCTTTTGTTTTTATTCTGGCATTCTGTGTTGCTGCGTCTGCTATTCTAGCTGGTTGTGTCATCACTTACACTATAAAACCGGGAGCTCTTCTGGACATAAAAATAACCTAATGAAACTTGTGTACCTCCACAAAAATGAATTTGAAATAGCAACAATAATAAAAAGTTTCATGCATTTAAAAACAAACCAGCTTGTCCTTTTTGCAATGTGGAAATAAAAACAAAAAAAAAACAACAACAAAAAAAGGAAATCACAAAAAGAGTAACATCCTGCCTTTGCCTTGGTTGCAAGCCCACTCTGGAAACAGCCAAAAGAACAAATTCCTCCATCAGAGAAAGTCCATACAAAGAACATAGGTGAATGCTTCTTCTCCAACCAAAACCACCCCTTTAATATAAGGAGGACGTTGCAAGAGAAAAAACCTGGGGAATTGATCTCTTAAGCCAATTCCTATTCAATCCATAGTCTCACAAATGGGAGGAATGAATGTGTATGGGGTTGGGAAATGGAGAATCATAGAATTGTAGAATGGTCTGAGTTGGAAGGCACCTCCAAAGCTCATCTAGTCCAATCCCCTCTGCAGTCAGTAGGGGCATCCTCAACTAGACCAGGTTGGCCAGAGCCCTGTAAAGCCTCACCTTGAATGCCTCCAGGGATGGGGCCCCAGCCACCTCCTTGGGCAACATGTTCCAGTGTTCCATTACCCTCATGGCAAAAAGCTTATTCCCAACCTCCAACCTAAAGCTATTCTTCTCCAATTTGAAACCACTACACCTTGTCCTATCACTACAGGCCTTTGTAAACAGTCTTCTCTCCATCCTTCCTCTAGGTGCCCTTTCAGACACTAGAAGGCTGCTATTAGATCTCCCTGGAGCCTCCTCTTTTCTGGGTTGAACAACCCCAGCTCCCTCAGCCTGTCTCAGCAGAGGTGCTCCAACCCCCTGAGCATTTTTGTGGCCCTCCTCTGGACCTTCTCTATCAGGTCCATGTCATTCCTGTATTGAGAGCTGCAGAGCTGGATGCAGTACTCGAGGTGAGGCCTCACCAGAGCAGAGTCAAAAAGAGGGATGGAGAAAAAAAAAGAAAAAGGTTCCCTTAATAAAATCCAAGTTTCCTCAATATACACCTCCCTCTCCTCCTCCCAAGAGCATAAATTTCCATCAGCTCTTTCCTGAACATGGTTTGATTCCCAGCGTCCTCCATGCATTTTCCTCTGGAGGCCTCACACGTATACACATATTCCAGTTTTCATTTGCAGTGTCTGTGCCTTCTATTTTTCAAAGCTAACAGATGAGTCTGATATTCTCTACTGTTTTATATTCTGGAAAAGTTTTGCAGCAAAAGCTTTGTGAAAAATTGCAGTATGCAGCTGTAACTCACAGGTTGCCTCGTGAAATTAAAGCCCTGTGATTTTATTCATTTGCCCAAGCATAATACATCCCATGTAGGCCAGAGATATCAAACGCTCTCAGAGAAAAAGCACAATTACAACTTTTAGCCATGGTCTGTAGTTTTTGTCTGCAAAGTTTCAGGCACATATTAAGCTCGATAAACAACCTCTCGTTAAACTAAATATAGACCACTTGCTCATGCAAATTACATTATCCCAAGTGGAGCACACCATTACAGTAATTGCATTTACAAATGATGTGAGCATGCCTAAGCCTTTTGGGAAAAGTTTTTCCTCCACCTACATTAATCTTAAGATTCAAGGCTCCATTGAGATGAAGGCTTGTTCACACCTCAGGCTCCCTGTGACAGCCCTCCATCAATTCAGCTTGAAAAGCTGCCTTGGGAAGCAGGAGTAGGAGTGGGCATTTACCCACAATTCTCCAGACAGTGCTCCTGGTGTGGCCATTCACATCTGAGTAGTAAGTGAATATAAAAAATGCCCTCAAGTGAGATAGAAACATTTCACACCTTCTTTGTTCTGAAAGTAATTGTATAAAAAGGATGGAAACACCAATATGAAGCTGTATTTTAAAGCAAAAAAAAAAAAATTTTTTTTAAAAGAGTTGTTATTCTTAGGAAGGAAGGAGGTGAATAAGGCTACAAAGCAAGATGAGATTATAGCTTTATCCATCACATTTCCACTAATATTTATTTCTGATAATTAAAACAGCCTTTCCAAATGCAAACTGTTACATAGAAAAAAAAAATCACCTCGTGCACCACTTTACTGCCTCCAAATCTTTCTAGTGTGACTACCAGTGCTCAGTTAGTAAAAAGGAAGATGAGAGCTAAGGTTTAGAGAAGGAAAATACTTCATCAACAAAAAGGTATTTTTTGTGCTTAAGATCTAATGTGGTATACGGAATTTAGATGCGAATTAATCACTTAGACTTCATGGCCTATCCCAGAGCTGTCAGGAAGATATGGTGGCCCAAAACAGGAAGATCTAAGAAGACCTTTTTCATCTTAGAGCTAAAACTGCAATTCTAGTAAATGGTGTCTTAGATAAAAGAGAAAACCCAGGAAAAGAGGTGACAGCAGTTGAATAATCTACACCAGACTGATTGTCAAGGATTAGGGCTGGGCTGGCCACTAAATAAGTGACAAACTATTAAGCCCTCTGCCTTCCCAAAGGGGAAGTGAAAGAGACTTAAGGATTGGAAAAGAAAAACAAAACAATTTAATTGAAAATTGTAAAAAAACCCAACCAACAAACCCACCAACCAACCAACTGATGAAAATGTAACAGAATACATACAAATATATACAAACCAAATATTGAACCCAAACCTTCTGATGGCAATGATGCCACCATCACCACTGGTGCTGTGAGAAGGCACTGAAGAAGTGTCAGCCTGGATTAAATGGAAAATGAGAACTGGATTCAAGGACTGGATTTGGAAACACATGGATCAGGATTGAAGGCAGAATGGACAGAGTCCTTCAGTCACCAGTCACTGAAGAACAGAAGTTGATATTTGTGATCTCTCAGCTTTATACTGAATATAATGTGTATGGAAAGGAATCCCTTGTTGGTCAGTTTAGGGTTACCAGTTTTATCTGCTCTTTGCTGCAGGTGCAGCCTTCTACTCTTCACCTCCAACACCATACACAAGATTTAGCAGTGGTCTGCACATCAGTTCATGGTACTAACCAGAAATATGGAGCATTAGCCCTGCTAGAAGCAGGCACTTTCTGTGAAAACCTACCCTTAAATTCAGAAAGTGCAGCTTCTTAGAAGAGATTGAGCTGAAAAGTAAAATCATTGAACAAAATTAGTTGTGTTTTAGCTCAAACCAGGACACTGATTTAATAATATATTTCAGAGGGTCTGCTAAGGTGTTTTCAACAGAAATGTGAGCAGTTGGATCTGATAGGAATTTTCTTGCCTTCATATGAGATGTGCGACTTCTGAAAAAGGGGAGTTGACCACACTCAAGCAGCTCTGCAGCCCCTTAAGCTACTACTGCTAAGCCAAAAGGTGCACAGACATTTGCTAGGTAGAAGAAATCATTAGGAGCTATTAGGGGAAAGAACAAACTTGTAGATGTTTGAAAGGATTAAATAAAAGTATAAAGGTGATTTCAAGGAGAGCCAAACAAAATGAGGCTTAGGAAGTTTCATGTAAACATGAGGAGAAATTTTTTCACTATGAGGGTGACAAAACACTGGAACAGGCTGCCCGGGGGAGTTGTGGAGTCTCCCTCTCTGGAGATACTCAAACCCCACCTGGACACATTCCTCTGTGATTTGATATAGGAGATCCTTCTCTGGCAGGGAGGCTGGACTACGTGGTGTTTCGAGGTCCCTTCCAGCGCCTGGCATTCTGTGATTCTCTGAAGATCTTAAGCAGTCTGCAGCTTGATGGCACATTGCTTGGGATACTAATGGATCTTGCAGGAGGTTAAAGACAGAGAGACAGAAGGAAGAGATGTTTGCAGTGAGTAAACCTCTCTGGGAGAGGGGGGGAAGATGGGCAAATCAAATCTATTGTGAAGCTCTGTGACAACAAATGCTCACAGGTGGTGAATGGAATTGTAAGCAGGAAGGAAAATTGACTCCCAAATGAGCAGAACGAGCTCTTCTATGGGCTGTGAGGGCAGCATCAGCCTGGCTATGACTTGGTTAGTAACTGCTAAGGACGAGGGAAGAGACATGTCCTCTGCTGGGCTGGTGGGACCAGCCAGACCACCAGGGAAGGGATTTTTCTAGCTGGTGGTTGGCATTAGGGATTTGCAGCTCTGCTGCTTATGGCTGCTGCATAAGGTGTTAGGATGACTGCTGTAGCAGAATAGCAAATCAGCAGCAAGAGCTGCCCAGAGGACAAAGTTATTAATGTAAAGCTGCTCTTAATAATTTCAAGGAAGCTGTAAAATTAGCCTCCCCTAGGAGAGTAACTGAACAAATGTGGCACAGAGAACAAGAACAGGACAGTTTGGTCAAGTCAGAATGGGAAACTTGGGCTAGAAACCCTGTGATTTCCACAGCAAAAGGGAAAGCTATAAATGTAAATATATTTGTATTTGCCTTTTGCCCCTAGTCCTCATGCTTCTGCTTCCTTGCAATCTTTTACTGGGAACACTGGCACATGATAAAAATACAAGTACAACCCTGTTGTGTTTGTATCAGAAACCCTTGCCATGGATTTCAAGGGGGAAACCATACTTCCCTGTGTGCTATCCATGTGGCCACACTCAAGACAGGGTCCTTCTTCCCCGACTGCATAAGCACTGGCAAGGCACAGAGATTAAGATGCCAACAGCAGGGAAAAGGTACAGTAGAGAAAGTTCCTTGATCTGGAAGATCATTAGGAGCACCTGTATACAAGCATCAGGCAGAGATGAGGAAGGAGAATAAGTAGAGGACCTGCTGCGTACACTGTGATTAGCTTGCAAGTCTGAGAGAGGGAGGGATGGATTTGCTGATGTAAAGAAACATTGCAAGGACAAGTGAATTTCAACTGTCTGGTGCCTTAGGGGAAAACATGAGTGCAGTAGCAAACATCCTGCTTAGCCTCATTAAAGCAGAAAGCTCCAAGCTCTGTGGCACAGGTGTGCTTTGCATTGATGTTTATAGCTCTGGGATGGTTTTTTACCAGAGTAAGATAGAAATGCTTGGAAAGTGGAGAGTGGAAAGCTCTAAGCTTGTCTTAGGCTAACTCATCTTCCAGAGCAGGTGCTCAGCGTGCCTCATTCTCATGGCCTCTCAGGACCTGGATATTAAGAACACCTTAACAGCTGCTCACATCAGACATCTACAGGCAGTATCCTGGGGCCATGGGGGTGCAATGCACTTGGGAACTGATGCCCCAGATGGGACTCTGACCTGGTACAGGGAAAAATACATAACTGTCCTACATCAGACAGGCTGTGAGTCCTCTAGACATTGATTTGGCTACAACGACCCACATATCCTGGACTCTGAGCCCTTTTGTGAAGCCAGACCACCAAAAAGAGTCTGTAAAGGTGCTGGTTATAAACTCAGGTCAGACTGTGCCAGTACCCAAGCAGTTTCCAAGTGAGTTGTAGTTGCACAATGTAGAGATTCAAATAGACCACCTATTTGGTTTCAAAGAAATCTTTCTCTCCAGGACTTAAAACACTAAATAAAAGCTGTTGTAATGCCTGGCGTATTGAGTTTCCCTAATGGTATAAAGCAGACCAGCCTCTTAGAGATTTTTTCCAATTGACAGAAGGTGATTAAATGGAGAGCAATGAGACAGGAAATGCCCCAGGTGTTAAATACTTAAAGCTGGTTTGTGCCACTGTGAGTAAATGGAATCAATACTCTATGCCATTATTTAAACACTATAATTAAATTTGGAAATTCAGGTGCTTAATGTGCTCTCTGGTCCACAGCCAGAACAAAATACGGTCAAAGGAGAGAGGTCCAGTAAACCAGCAAGGCAACTCAGGGGTGCTGGAGATCAGAGGATAAATTAGTTCCAGGGTACTAATTGAAATCTGTGGACTTAAAGTGAAGCCAAATCAATCTCAGGGAGCTGAGTGAAGTTTGCTCGCATTTTGTGCTGGTTCAGAGAGAGATGTTTTCTGACACTCTATGAATCCATCTTGAGTTGCTTCTTCATCACCTCTGTTGAAGTGACTGTGGCACTAGCTTGGGGAGGATTTTGCAGTGATGTTTCCCTTTGAAGGCTGTCGTTATCCATAGCATCAGTTAAAGCATAGCTATCTGTGAAAGGGACTGCTGTTTCTAATATCCAATATCCAGAAGGAGCCCCAATATCCAGAAGGAGGATTTCTGTTTGTGAACAGATTCTTGATGCTTTTAGGTGGGCTTTGAACACATTGCTCATGATCCCCAGAAGGGGACACCGATCCTCTCTGGCACCTCTGCACTTCAGCCCTTGTGTGGCTCTGAGCTGATTGTTTAGATAAGGGTCACAGAAAATGCCCGACATGATCTCAGCCCAACACTTATGGCATAGAAAGTAGCAGATGTGGTTTATATTATGCTATGAGGACTGAAAGAATTTTTATGTGTTTTTAGGTGCATGTACCTGTAACAACAGGCTGAATAGGAAGCATTACCTCACTGTCTCTGGATACCGCTTTCTAGGTAAGGCATTTTCTTACACAATAGAAATATTTGGTTTGTGTTCCCATTTTTAATGTGACAGGTGGAGGCATGATGGTAATATTTCTACTTCCATCATCTACAAAGGGTAACTTAATTTTGGTTCCCCTCAGGTAGGCTTATAACTGAGAAATGGTGTTAGGGAAATACGTAGTGAAAATAAACTTTGATTGCAAACACAGTTAGCCACTGGAGCAGATTGCAGAGATTTGCCAGCTGCAATCTCTTCAAATTAAGAATGGGAAATTTCCTGGAAGTTACAAGTTTAGGCAAATTACTGAGCTCAGCAGAGAAGTAAAATACTGAAAGATGCCTGATAGTAGGATAAGGTCAAACTACATAGTCAAATTGTCCTGTCCAGTCCTCGTCTGTGAGAATCTATGAATCATCGGTGCAAAAGTTTTTGTAGCCACTAAATTTGTGATGCAATGATGGATTTACTCTTCCCCCCCCCCCTCTTTCTTTTTTTTTTTTTTTTCAAGATTAATAGCTAAAGATAATTGGCTTTAAAAACCAAACTTAACATTACTTACAACCCCAGGGCAGAAAATGATCCAATCATATTTATGCTACTTGTGGCAAAACTGTGCCTTCCATTGCTTGAAAAATAATACTGTGGAGCAGGTTTTGTAATGGATTTTCTTATTTTCATCTAACAAATTTTAAGGTCAAGCTGAGTAGTTTGTCACTGACAAGGCTTTTAGTCATTTTGGAGCATTGTGAAAACAGGGCAATGGGTGGCTTTCAAAGCATTGTCTCAACAATGTTGCATTGAGAGTCATGTGTCCTCATTCAAGTTGCATTTTTCTTAGCAGATTTTAACAGATAGATCTGTCTTCGACAATTTGCTCTAGGGAAAAAGAAATAAAGATCAAGGAAAATTATAATGTCAATTGCAGAAAGATACTTTTGAGCCATTTCTATAAAGATAAGATTGTCTACTAGAGATTATCTTTAGAGCAGTTTCTGTGGTATGTGCAGACAACCTAAATGCAAAATTATGCCCAAGTCTCTTTCAGATGTTCCTTAATCTAAAACCAAACAACATAAGTAGCTCATTCACCCCCACCTCACTTTACAAACAGTGCCACTGAAATCCCCTTTTTCCCCCAAACCCAGAGCACCTGGGTTCTGTTGGCATCTCCTCCCACCCCAGGTGTGACCACTTTACCTTCCCTGCCACTCCCCTCTATAACTAGCCCCAGGAAAGGCAGGAGCTCTAAGTTTGCCCGGTTGGGCAGAGGGATCCTCCTTCCGTCATCACTGGTGAGTGCCCATCACCGATGTGCACTGGGTGAATGGTGGAGGGGATTCAAAAGGCTGGGGGGCCTGGTGACCCTCTGGTTACATAGGACAGAAACTTGATGGCCAGTCTGAGATCACCCATGGGTGCTGGCTGCGCCTCCTTACTCAGGTTGAGCTGCTCTCTGTTTTGCTGCTTCTTTCTGCTCACTCGTAAAATGTTTCCTGGAGACAATACTGACTTCAAAGCACCTGCAGTTAAAAACTTGTTGTGCACATTGATCTGCCAGATGTTTGAGATTTCAGATGCTTTGGTTTGAAACATTTGGGACCACAAACCTATGAGTTAGATCATTCAGCTGGGAGGAGAGAGAGCTAGTTCCTTTAAAAGGAAAAGCCATTTAGAAAATAATGTGTATGGGAATCGGCAGGCTTGGGAATTAGAGGACTCTAGAGTTGCAGTCAGTTTTCTTCTGCATTTGCAGATAAAGGCAGTAGTACATATGGTAACTTATGGTAGTAGTACATGGTAGCTTAAATTGTGGCTACTCTTCTGAAAAGAACTTTAAGACCAGACTTTATTCGTAGGGGAGGATCCTGAAATGAATAAATGCCTTTTTTGGCAAGGACCATGCTGGAGGAAGGCTAAGCAACTGCCCTAGTTTGGCACTGACACACATGGGGCTGTATTTGCTCTGCAAAAGGAAAGCTTCTGGCTCCAGCCCCTGTGGTCTGGGACATTTCACATGTATTAATTATATTGGAAAAAAATACAACACTATTTTTTTGGGTTTTAAAGCAGATTTCTAATTAGCTACTGGCTGCTATTTTTCTCGTAGACAAGCTTTTGGAAGTTTAATGATAATGAAAAATTGCTGAATCCCCTGCATCCCAAAGAACATTTATTCCAATAGTTTAGATCACAGAATCATAGAATGTCAGGGGTGAGAGGAGACCTTGAAAGATCATCTGGTCCAGCCTCCCTGCTGGAGCAGAATCACCTGCAGCAGATCACACTGGAATGCATCCAGATGGTTCTTGAATATCTCCAGAGAGGGAGACTCCACAACCTTCCTGGGCAGCTGGTTCCAATGCTCTGTCACCCTCACAGTGAAAAAAATTCTTCCTCGGGTTTACATGGAACCTCCAAGCCTCAACTTCTACCCATTGCCTCTTGTCCTATCACTGGGCATCACTGAGAAGAGGCTCTCTCCATCTTCCTGTCACTCACTCCTTACATATTTGTAAACATGAATGAGGTCACCCCTTAGTCCTCTCCTCTCTAAGCTAAAGAGCCCCAGCTCCTTCAGTCTCTCCCTGTATGGAAGATGTTCAACTTCCTTAATCATCTTTGTGGCTCTGCGCTCGACTCTCTCAAGCAGCTCCTTGTCCTTGAGCTGGGGGGCCCAGAACTGGACACAATACTTCAGATGAGGCCTCACCACAACATAATGCAGGATGTGCTGCTGCTTTCAAGTGGAATCCCCATCTCTCTGTTGGGGGAGGGTTTGTTTGCTGTTGTGCATGCACGTCTGCTTTGATTCATACGTAATTTATGGTGTGCTTTCAACTCTCCAGTTTGTTTGCCTTCCATGAGTATTCCACTATGCCAACGGACTCTACGAGTCAGTTATGCAAACTTTGAAGGGTTTTACTTTTTTGAATTCTTCAATGGATTGCCTGTATTTGTATAATAAGACATGGTACACACACATTGTTGCAGACCATGCTTAATGGATAAGAAGTAGGAAACTTATAATACCACTGTGAACACAAACATCTGCTGTGTTTGTAGGCTTCTAGTCAGAAAAATCAAAGGAAGCAAAACCTATCCTGGCAAAAAGGAAAGTTGTCAGATGACAGTCATCTCTGAGAAGAAAGGAGACATCCTCTTATTGTGATGGAGGCAGAGAGTCTAAGCATCTCTGTCTCTAGAAATTTCCTTGAGCTGAACTGCCTTCTTGCAGAGCTCCAGTTAACTCTTTCTCAGTTGCTTTCATTCAGTCCTTTTCTGTCTCTGCAAGGGACCTTTTTTCTCTGAAAACCCAGAGATGAAAAATCACTCTCTGTTGTAACCAGGAAGTTAAGGGAGACAGTCCAAGGGTGGCTTCTCACCTCCATTTTGTTTAGAGTAACAAGTGTGTGATTGGTTAGATGAAGAGGGTAAAGCTTTTGGTGTAGCATAAGGTAAGATGTCTTGTTCTCAAGAAATATGATGGAAATATAAGTGGTTGCCACTCACCTCCATGTTGTTTTAGCTTCAACATCGATTTTCATTGTAATTTAAAGAAAAAGTGTACAGCCCTGACCTTCTAGCCTTCCAGAGTGTGGGTAGAAACTCTTCATATCACACCTTATAACATTTTAATGTAATCAAAATGCACTCTTGAAATGGAAACTCCGATGTTAATTGCACCGAGATATCTGGAAGAATATTCTTTTTCTTAGAAGCTGTGGCTATTTGATCTCTGCAAGACAAGTGATGGAACTCCACTATCACAGTGGTGATGGGAGATAGTTCTACCAAAAGGGCAGCTCTTCAGTGGAATTATTTTTGTGAACGCTATTGACTGTTGTCCCATATGTTGAGCACACCTGGGAGAGGCTTGGCTGTGCAATGGGGCTTTTCATACTAGATGAAATGGCAGATCTCTTAGGACTGAATTATTCATGCTGGTGTCATGACCTTTCATTAATATACTCAGTTTCAAAACCAAACTTTCATCCTTTTTAAATAAGTCTCCCTTGGTTTTTCTGCACATCTTTTTCTTCTAACTCAGGAATAGACAGATCCTACAAATGGAATGTAACTTCCTGAGACAAGTATGTTTTTAAATATAATTCTTCAAGTTTTTTACTAATAACCTCAGGAAATTAGGGAAAGTTCCCATACCCCTTTCACAAAACAGAGTAATTTCACCTTCTGTGGAAGAAAGCCACCACAGACTTACATAATTAAAGTTCCTACCATATCCTCCTAATTATATACCACTTCCTTTAGGGAAATTATTTCCCAGTTCCTGTATCATGTCACAAGACTTGTAAGGTCTAGTAACACTGATTTAGAGATATTTCCCCTCTCCTACAATTAAAATCTGTTTTCATTCCAAGAATTCTCTCAGCTCTTTAATATTCAAGAGTCTTATACTCTTATTAGTAAATAATAGATCTTTAAATTTTAGCCTCTTCTAAGAATATTACTTTTCTTGAATATAAGGATTATTGCTGTATCATGGCTTCTAATACAAATTTAGATTACTTGTTTAAACTTCCAAATGAGCACAAAGCCTTTTTTACATGTCTGCCTTTCTCCTGCACTTGCATTTGCAAGTGATGGGTTTGTAAATCATCTCCTCATCCCCCAGTGTGCAGAGTATTTTTTAAGTTATTACCAATGCATCTTGGGTTTCATCTAATTAAACCATACCAAACTGATGGATGTGCTTCTGCTTTAAGTTTCCCTGTGCAATAATATTCTTCTCTTTTCCTAGGTTTTCTGGGTCATCTCCCCTTAGCACAATTCCTGCAAAAATTCTGGAAAGAATAGTAGGACAATTTAGTCCTAGTACGTTATTTCAGATAGGGTCTGACCCCGAGCCCAGTGAAGTCAATTGCATGATGCCTCATGATTTTTGATTAAAACTGACACATTCAACTTGGTCGTTCTAGAACTTCTTAGATTTAGACCTCCTCTTTCTTCTCCTCTTCAATAGCTTAAGCATGGGCAAGAGCTAAAAGAAAGACTCTTTAGATGACTGCTACAGAATAGAGAACTTTCAGTGAGGCAAGAGAAAGAGAAAACCATACAAGTCAGAGATAAAGACTTGGGGGCTGTGCTTCTCTCCCACAACCTACCCCTTTCCATAATACCTGCACTCTCACATCTTTCTCAACTTCAGAATAAGGAGTTGACTTTGCTCATATCTTGCTCCTGGGTATTGTTAGGCCACAAATCAGGTGAAACAAAGCCCCTTCTACCCTCTTGAGAGGTGACCACCTATCAAGACATTTTGATGCACAGTCTGTGATCAAGATCAATTGTTCTACCTCTTCCTTACTTTCATAAATGAAAGTAGTTAAATGTATATGGCTTTCTACTCAACATCGCAGCCTTCATTTAAACACAGATTTTTGTGGCTGTCTAGAAAGAAAACAACATCGTTTCTTAGGGGCCTATTCCAGTCGCAACAGTTACTTTATTCTACTGAAGAGAGGTAGTAAATGGAAATAGTTCTTGGCTTTGGCTAAGGTTATGGAATAGGTAACTGGGTTCAGAGAAAGTAACTTGATTATCACAGTGCCAAATTTTTTAATACCTCTATATAAGGCACTTTCCTCCTTAGTGCATTTCTTGGTGTTCAGGCTTTGTATAAAGCTTGGGTATTGTTAGACATCCAGGAAGGGGAGTCACAGAGGTCCATGTGCTGTGCAGAAAGCTTCTAAACTTAGCCAATATGATCCTTTAAGGGAGGGCTTAAACTCTTTGCCTCCTTAGCAATTCTTGACAGAATTTCATCTGTAAATTTACTTCTTGCAGTGCTCCCTAATCCCTCAGCCAGAATTCATGGACAAAAGTATTATTGGGGGAAAAGTGAAGCAAAAAAGAAAGAACCTGCACCTCATACTGTACTTTAGTAAAAAAAAAGCTCTGCCTTTTTGCCTGGTGTAACACCAAAACTTCTAAGGACTATACGAGTTAAGCCTTTACATGACATAAGGGTTCAAATTAGGCAGATCACAAGTATGACCATACCTCTGGGATGTTTTATGTATCCAACTGTCTCTCCTCATGCTTAAACTGTTCTTATACTTAGACGGCAGTAGGTAGCGGCTCTTCTAGCTTCAGCTCCTAGTATCATACCAAAAGGTAAGCAGTCCCTGAAGCAGGGCCCAGGACCAGCTGAGTGAAAGTATCTTTCTCAGAAGATAGAGGTGAGAATGCAAATTCTCCCAGACCCTGATCATCTTGATCATTGGTCAGTTACTATATATAACACTTAGATGGGAGACATAACAGTGCCCTCCTAACAATCTTCTGTGAAAACCTTCTGCCAGTGTTTGGTGGACCTGATCCAAGCATACTTATGGGACTACATAAGCCTCTGAGTATGGAGGCACTCCTCTCTACATGCCAGAACCTCAGTGGATGGCAGAACCATGCCCCTACACCAGCTGTTAGTTGGAAGCCATTTTAGGCAGTGATTCAAACAGAAGGAGAACTCAGATTTTGTCTTAGGCATCTGCAGGATAGTTGAGTGTTGCAACTCTAAGCAGCTTTTCCTAGTTCATGCACCTAAATTCCACTGGGTTTGAACCCTATGTGATGTTCATATGTTCAGATTTTGGCTTTAGGCTTTGGCCCTCCTTCTACATAGCCAGAAATGAGGTCCCAGAAGCTTTTAGTTGGGCAAATTGTTTTCAGTAGTATTCAGCGTATACTCTTACAGCTGACTGCTTATATACCTGTGCAAAAGTGCATGAATCTTCAGTCTCCAGTTTGAGAATCTTGTAAAATTTCTGTGGCTCAAAATCTTCCATTTCAATGATTTAGACAAGAAAGAAAAAGACCCAGGAAACTGCTTAAAGTAGAATTGTTCCTGGCCTGAAGATATTGTGAAGTCTAAATATCAGCGCAAGGATTTGCTTTATTTACAAGCATATTTCAACATGGAAATATTCCTGTAGGAGTCTGCGATACTTGTACCAGCTTCAGAGCCTCTCAGTTTTCATGTACTGTTCTCACTGACACTTGATCTTTTTGGTTCAATATTCATTCCAAGTTGTTTTTTCTTTCACTGAATATACAACTAGAGCACTAATATTTATTTTATTGTAATATGAAACTTCTGAGGCTTGTTTATTGCTACCTGATAGGTCAAATAAGGATGTGCGATCTATTCTCTGTACCTTGTGTGTATTCCTTTTTCACTAGGGAGTTAACTTAGCCAACCACATAAAACACATCATCAGGTAAAAATAATAAATTAAGTATTTTGTAATACTTGATCTTCTCAGAACTGACTCTGCCACTATTTGAGCTTCTTTACTTTAATGGAACCTAATTAATAAGCCAGCTAAAAGAAACTTGATTAAATAAAACAACCTAGCATCCCACTCTGAAGATAAGCAACTTCATTCACCATCGATTGCTTTACAAATGAGTATATGCATATTAATATTCATGTGGTTTTGTTGATGAAGCTATTCACACCTTTTCACAATTCTGCATTTGGAAAAATAAACTCCAAAGAAGGTACAGAAGGGAGTATATCATCTTAATAAAGAACACATTTAAAGCCTGATACTTCAATGTGCTTTACTTAAGTCCTGAGTGTCCTTGGTTCTGTGAGCTCAGGGACATTTTGTGGAGCACTGTGCTTGGCACAAGAACAGAACATCCAGTCTCTTTGCTCTGATCCTTTGGTTTTTCTGGTACTTAAATAGTTCATTTATTTTAGCTTAGGTAACTGCTTCAAACAACTCACCTTTTAATGAATGTTATCTGCTCTGTCAAGTTCTATAGAGATGGCTGGTGAGGCACTGGAACGGGTTGTCCAGGGAGGTTCTGGATGCTCCCTCCCTGAGATGTTGATGGCCAGGTTGGATGAGGCCTTGAGTGACCTGTACTAGTGAGAGGTGTCCCTGCCTATGGCAGGGGGTTGGAACTAGATGACCCTTGAGGTCCCTTCCAACTTTACCATTCTATGATTCTGTTATTCCTTCTAGAGGTAGGTATTAGAAAGTTCATCCTCAGCTTTAGCAGGAGTGGCCCAACCTCCCATCTGTCACAGAGCCTAAGACAAGACCATGACAAATTTTCCTGGAAGACATTTTAACAGTTTAATCAAAGGACAAAGTTAAGAGACTGCAGATTTAGGAACAATGACTGAAATACATCTCCTGTTTATTTCACCAAAAGACTGCAGACTTGGCAGCAGATGTGGCTGATGTTTCCTCTTGGGATCTTGCCTCGAAGTTACTTGTGTGATGCCTAAAGCTACAGTAATGAATGAGAGTCTCTTCTTTGAAAGTCTTGGAAGCACAAAACATGCTCACAGATATATTTCCTGGGAGGATGCTATAGGTTACAAGGTTCCTGTTACAGGCTTACATGTCTAATGACAGCATTAGGAGAATACAAAGTCAAAGCAGTGCTGATATGTGCATGCAAGGGTCCCTTCAGATCCCATGGGTCAGCAGCACAGGACTTTGACTATGGGAACCACAAGCTATCCGTTCCTACCACCTCATACCTTAGTATTTTTTAGTTATCTGCATCCTCTGGGGGACTGCAGAAGGGCTGTGATGTTCTTCCCAAAGCTGTAACAGAAATACATGGAAGAGAACTGAAGGTCCTTACCTCTGCACAGCCTGTCCCTGACTTTCTGATAGAATGAAGATAGACTGCAGAAAAATTCCTAAAAATAATCGTGGTTTGGTTTGTTTCCATCTCCAGGTTTTATACTTGGCTGCTCTACTCCAGTTTCTAGGAGAAAATGGATTTGTGAAACAAGTGGGCTGAATGGTGGCATCAGTTCTTCCTGATTTCTCCAACAAAGAGTTCAAGTTCCCTAGTTTATCCTCTTCCTTGGATTATTTCACTTTTTTTTTCATCTTACCTTGAATTTGCTGGTTTATAATAAGGAAAAGGCTATGAGCATCTTTAATGCTGTAGTTCTTGGGTAAGAAAACAGCACTTCAGGGGCATGCATAAGTGTCTTCTGTACTGAATTTAGGTTTGTGTATGTTTTTGTGCTGCTTCAGGCTATCTGACAATATTTTTCTAAAATATGTGCACTCCTCTGGAGTGGCCCAAGTCCATCAGCTCATTTTGCCAAGAATCTGCTTGCCAAAAAGCTGTCAGGTGATGATACCTACAGTCCCTCTGGCTGAGCTTGAAATAGTGACCTGGTGAGCTGGCTCTGAACCATTGGTTTCTTCTAGGTGACAATAATTCTGTGAGGTCACCACAAGGCTCTGGGATCCTGGTGCTGCTTTCATTGCAACTCAAGGTGATATCTAGATTGATTGATTGTCCACTGAGGGACATCTGCATATTTGTTATTTCTTCAATGCAAGTAGATTTCAGAAAAGAAAAAAACAAATCTAAGCATCCACAGCTTAAGATGAGCATCCATGGGAAACATAAGATTTTCACAATTGACCAGCTTTGGTTTTTAATTTAATTTTGCAACTTTATTATCCTGTGAAATCATCTCTCAGGAAAAAATCTCAAAATTCATGGTCTGGCAAGAGGACAACCAAACAGGACAAAGCATTAGCCAAATGTGCAATAATGAAGAGTAATCCTGTCCTGGCAATGAGAAGAAACAGATGACCAAAAATGTGTGTGTTTTCCATCTCAGGCCATGTTGGCTCAATAACGGCACCCTGCCAATAGTTGGCTTCATCCAAAGACCCATTACAAATTTCTGAGCAAATCCAAACAGTATGAAACAGCTTATTTGCAGACACAATATTGGATTACATGATTTTACCGTTAAGGATGAAGAGTTAATTTCAACATGTCTTAGATTTTGAGATCATCACTTCTCAGCTCTGCTGTAGCTTACAAATATTATTTCATATATGGAAAAACAAAAATGTATAATTCCATATCAGAGTACCCTACATAAATAATCAGGGGAGTTTAAGCATTTAAACAACTCTAGACACCACAACTTCAGTAAAGGGAATTCCTGATGCAAGAGAAGGACCCTATCTTATGGGTGGAATAACCATTAATAGCATGTTGCATTTGTGCACACACTGTTCTGGTTTGAGCTAGAACAGAACAAGTTTTGTATTCAATGATTTTACCTTTCACCTAAATCGCTTTTTAGTCACTGTGGTTTCTGAAGTTGATAACAAATTTTTGCAGGCAGTGTCTGCTTCTAGAAGTGATAATGCTGCACATTTACAGTGAAAGTTGAGGATTCGTGTGCAGAAGACTCTTGCCTAAACTTGCTACTATAGAAACCAAAGTCGCTGTGAAATCTTACATGTAGAAAGGTTGCACTTGCAGGGAGGTGTGGACAGGATGGGTAACCCAAACTTGACCAACAAAGTATTCCAAAACTTGTATGTCATGCTCATTATAACGCTGAAGGATCATCAGGGTTAAACCTTCTTCTTCTGTGGCTGGTGTTCGAGGACTCTGACGATTCTTCTGCCTTTGATTCCAATTGGAGTTCCTCAATCTAGTTCACTGTTGCCAGTGAGACCAACCTGGATACTCTGAGAGTTCATTATTAAGTTTGCATGTATTTGTATTCATTACATAAACTTTTTTATTGATTAAAATAAAAAAGTTGCTGTTTCAGTAAAGCGCTTTTCTCAGATTTTTTTTTTTATTTTTTTTTTTTTGTTCCCAGTCCATAAGTCTCTCTCTTATTGCCTTTCCATTCCTCTTCTAGAAAGGTAGAGAGGTTAATAGAGAGCATCT
>VWYK01026385.1:0-10945 GCA_013399775.1 Semnornis frantzii | reverse complement strand
CCAACCCAGTCTGGGATTCTGTGCCCAACAGAAGTGTCAGAGTGATGGGTTAGAGGTGCTGGCTGCAGGACCAAGCCTTACTGTCTCTTCCCTTCTCCCTGCTTTCTCTTTTCCCAAGTCCACCCTGGGATATGTGGCTCTGCTGATCAGTACTTTCCACGTCCTGATTTACGGCTGGAAAAGAGCTTTTGAAGAAGACTATTACAGATTTTATACACCCCCCAACTTTGTCCTTGCCCTTGTTCTGCCTTCCATGGTAGTGCTAGGGAAGATTGTCCTGCTGCTGCCCTGTGTCAGCAGGAGGCTGAGGAGGATTCGACGAGGATGGGAGAGAAGCCATGTCCTGGAAGAAAGGAGTGGGTCTGTGCCACATCCCTCCCCAGAGAGGATAACTGTGATGTGATGAGAGACTCACATTGCTTGGCAAGTGTTTGTTGCTGGGGGGGTTAACCATAAACTTCTATTTTTAGGAGTTTAGTTCAAGTGAAGTCACTGTGAGGCCATACAGCAATGCTCTTAACCAAACCAGAAGACACTTTTCTGCAAAACTGGGTTTGTTTTGAATCACAGGGGCAGGTGGTGAGGAAAGCAGAAGTTTTTAATACCCCTTTGCACAGTTCTGTCCAAAAAATCTTTGGTCATAACCCTGCTGTCTAAGTGGTTCTTTGTTGTAGCACAAACGTGTCCCAGTGCTGCTTCTTTAGTCCCCATTCTCTGGGCAGGCTTTCTTGTGTTAAAACCTTCCCTGGGTGTGTTCAAGGCCAGGCTGGATGAGGCCTGGAGCAAGCTGGGCTGGTGGGAGGTCTCCCTGCCCACAGAAGGGGGTTGGCACTGGATGAGCTTGAAAGTCTCTTCCAAGCCAGCCCATTCCAAGTTCCTATGAGAGTCACCCTTACAAGCTGATGAGTTCAGAACCCAGACTAATAGTTACTAATTAAGGAAATACTCAGAGTGGGAAACAAATTAATTTGTGATGATGAATTGAAGCATTCCAGGGTTGGAGTGCAATGGGTGTTGGTTAATTGCCAGCTGCAGATGAGCCAGGGTGTGCCCAGGTGACCAAGAAGGGCACCAGCATCCTGGTCTGGATCAGCACTGGTGTGGCTAGCAGGAGCAGGGCAGGGATTGTGGGAGGTGTCCCTGCCTATGGCAGGGGGTTGGAACCAGATGATCCTTGAGGTCCTTTCAACCTTACCATTCTATGATTGTGCCCTGCACTCAGCACCGGGGAGGCCACACCTTGGGTACCAGGTTGGGTTTTGGGTCCCTCCATCCAAGAAGGACATAGAGGGGCTGGAGCAGGTCCAGAGAAGGACAGGGAAGGTGAGTAAGGGTCTGGAGAGCCTCCAGTCTGTTGGGTAGCATCTCAAAACTCACCTTCTGCACATCAGCCCTCTGGAGCTGCAGCTATCAAAGCCTCCCCAGCAGCTCCTCAGCCCTTTGGCTGGTTTTGTGCCAATCCCAGCTTCCTAGGAAAGTTTTTACACCAAGAATGGCTGGGAGATACCTGAGGCTGTGGAGAAATAAAATTCTCATTCTTCTACTTCCAAAGGCATTTCTCTCCACAGCATGGCACCTGCATTTCCCTTGGGACCTCAGAGAAGGTTCACCATGAGCTGGCACTGCTCTGGCAGGTCCTGCTCTCCAGCACAGTGAGCCAGACTCAGCTCTTGTCTTCAGCTGACTTAGGCTGCACGGAGTCAGGATGTGTTTGCTTGTATGGAATTCTATTTTTGTCCTCTCTCTATTTGCACTGGTTGGATCTCTGAGCTCCTTAGCTGAGCCTTCACCTCTCATCAGCACAGTGTGGTCACTGTTGGCCTCTTCTCCCAAGTAATTAACAACAGGATAAGAGGAAGTGGTCTCAGGCGTCACCAGGGGAGGGTTAGGTTGGACATGAGAAGAAACTTCTTGACTGAAAGGATTCTCACAGCCTGGCACAGGGTGACCATGGAGGTAGCTGAATGCCCATCCCTGGAGGTATTTCTCAGAGGTAGAGCTGTGGTGCTGAGGGCCATGGCTTAACCCCAGCCTTGGCAGCCAGACTATGGTTGGGTTGGGTGAGCTTGAAGGACCCTTCCAACCCAACCCATTCTGTGATCCCATGATTCTGTGATCCTGTACCGTGTATATGTGTAGTCACAGAAGGGATCCTGAGTCATCTGATCAGACTCACTGATTTCTGTAGACTTTCCATTAGGACTTGTCCTCAGGAAATGACCTCAAGCTGGAAGCTGAGTTTTGGTTGCCTAAATATAGCCAACTCCACCCATTTCGATGTTGTGGTTCCTGTAAGGGAATAAAAACTTGTTTGGAGGGCTAAGCTGCTCTAAAACTGTCTCTGTGTGTCTGTCTCTGAGTTGCTCACTGCTGACCACTGGAATAAAGTTCATTTCTCTCCACGAGTGCTCAGGAAAAAGCCAAACACTTCACATCCACCCCAGCCCTTCGCTGTGCTGGCAGAGTCACAGCCAGAGCATGGCTGAGCTGAGTGAGCTTGAAGGCTGTTCCAACCCAGACCATTCCATGGTTCCTTAGGAAGGAGCTCCAGCCTGGGTGTCTGGAATGCTGTTACCAACAGAAGAGGCAGATCTGATAAAAATCTCCTGCAAGCCTGTTTGGGGCAGAAAGCTGCTCAATAAATATTTTCAGAGCTGGCTGCAGGTCTCTGAGCGTGGACCTTTGCCACAACCAGAGCAGCAGAATCCCTGCAGTCAGCCCTGCACAGTGCACCTTTCACCCCAGCTCATCAGGGCTCAGTGCGTGAGGAAGGTGTGGAAGGAGCAGGGGCAGCTCTGCAGTCTGCCCTTAGAACTGAGCCAGCACAGGGCCTGTGCCTGCAGCTTTTCATTTACAGACTGAGTTTTGGTGTGGTCGCTGTGCCTTTGCCATCCAAAACAACGACACAACGGAGCCCCCCTGAAGATACACTAAAAGTGAAGTCCTGGCAGCAGGGCACGCTCGGCTCGTTTGTCACTGACGCCGAGGACAGTGCTGCGGGATGGCAGCCACAGGGACCTCAGGAGGTTCAGCAGAGACAGGGGCGAGGTGCTGCGGCTGGGGGAGGGCAGTGCCAAGCACAAACCCAGCCTGGTGGAGAGCGGCTGGAGGGCAGAGCTGAGGAGAAGGACCTGGTTTAGGGTGCTGGGTGAGGAGCAGCTCCCCATGAGCAGGCAACGTGAGCTGGCAGTCCAGAAACCAACTCTGTGCTGGGACGCACCTAAAGCAGGGAGGGGATTCTGCTCTGCTGAGAGCCCCCTGCAGTGCTGGGGCCAGCTCCGGAGCCCCAGCACAAGGAGGACCTGGAGCTGCCAGAGCGGGGCCAGAGGAGGCCACCGAGATGCCCGCGGGCAGGAGCCAGGACGCTGCGGGAACCTCTCGGCGCCCTGGNACGGAGGCGCCGACGGAGCTGCGCCATGTCCTCGCTGGCCACGGCGCCCTCCCCACGGGCAGCCTCTCGCTCCCCGGCCGCCGGCCTCTCGCCCGGGAGGGCCGAGCGCCGCAGCGCCGAGCTCAGAGCCGCCCAGGTGAGATCCCCGCGGCCAGGAGGCACCCTCCGGGCGGGAGGTGCTTCCCCTGCCCCTGCCCTGCCCTGGCTTGCTGCCACCTCCGGCTGAGAGCAGCCACGGAACCCCGGACCGGTGGGGTTGGAGGGGACCGCTGGAGAGAATCCAGCCCCGGCCAAAGCAGGGCACACAGAGTAAACCCCACGGGAATGTGCCCGGGAGTGTGGAAAGCTCCAGGCAAGGAGACTGCACAGCTTCAATGGGCAGCCTGCTCCAGGCTCCAGCACCCTCACACCAAAGAAGCTTCTCCTTAAGCTCAAGTGACACCTTCTGGGTTCCAGTCTGTGCCCATTGCCCCTTGCCCTGCCCCTAGGCACCACTGACAAGAGTCCAACCTCTTGCCCCCACCCTTTAGCTCTTGCTGAGCATTGCTCAGATCCTCTCTGGGGCTGTTCTGCTCCAGGCCCTTCAGCATATTTGTGGTCTCCACTGTCCCTTCTCAAGCAGTTCCCTGTCCCTCCTGAACTGGGGAGCCCAAAACTGGACCTGGCTCTTACCAGGCAGAGCAGAGAGGGAGAAGAACCTCCTTTGCCCTGCTGGCCACACTCTCCTTAATCCCCACGTTGGGTTGTGCTCCACACTCAGCCTACCTGTACCCATCCCCGGGTAGATTTCCAGTCCCAGTATCATGGAGTTGTTTGGAATGGAAAAGCCCTCTGAGATCCAAGCCTCAACCCAGCAGCACCTGCCCTCTAAGCCATGCCCCCAGGTGCCATGGCACTCATTTCTGTGCTGGCTGAAAGCAGCACTCTCCTTTAAGGTTTAAGCACAGTGAAGCACCTTCCCCACTTCAGTTCGAGGTGTGGCTTTTGCAGGACGCGCTGTCGAGGTTGGTGGATCTGAGTCGTGTCACCAAGCTGCTGGAAGGTTCGGGCTCAGTAAGTAGGGCTGATGCCTCCTTACCTCATCTGCACAGTGGGAGTGGGGCTCAGGTGAATGCTCTACACCATCTCTGTAGCACCTGCCCTACATAAGCCAGGTGGCACTGCTGGCTTGGCCTGCAGACCACACAGCTGCAGAGTCTGGGGGGGATGTTTGAACACTTGTACAGGTGGGCAGGGTAGGAGAAAATGCTACCAGCAGTGCTCTATGTAAAATACAGCATAGAACTGTTAGGGAAGGAAGAGCTCCCTGAGACCATCCAGCCCAGCCCCACCATGGCCACCAAACCATGGCCCCAGTGCCATGGCCACAGCTTTCTGGAACACCTGCAGGCATGGGGACTCCACCACCAGGTGTGAGGACTCCACCACCTCCCTGGGCACTCCACAACCTCCCTGGGTTGACTGCCAATCCCTGACCACTCTGTCAGCAACGAAATTGTTCCTCACCTCCAACCTAACCCTCCCCTGGCACAATTTCAGGCCGTTTCCTCTGGTTGCATAACCTCTTGTCCTATCACCTCTGCATGTAAGCCAGGATGGCCTCACAAGGCAGTTTCCCCCTGGAACAGTAAAAAGAAGACAAGAGGCTGTGCCTCTGGAAACCAGCTGCTTTCTGGTTCTAGCTGATCTGGGAGGTTTTAGTGCTGACACCTCCAGAAACAGAAATGCTGGCAGAGTTACTGGAGGTATGTCAGGAATTTGTGTCGTTGCCCAAGTTAACTGCTAACAGTTCTGCAGGGAGGGGGGTTTGGAGGAAGGAGAAATAGACAAAGGTCAGAGCTGAGCAAATACAACTGCCTAGAAACACAGCAGAGTGTAAGCTCAGAGTCATGGACCAGTAGGGCTTGGAAGGCACTTCTGGACATCATCCAGTCCAACCCCCCCCGACAGAACAGGATCACCTGGGGCAGATCTCATCCAGGAATACATCCAGGTGGGTTTGGAATGTCTCCAGAGGTGGAGACTCCACAGCCTCTCTGGGCAGCCTGGATGCGAGGTGGAGCAGAGGAGGTTCCATGTGAACATAAGGAAAAGCTTTTTCCCTGGAGCCTGCAGCAGGCTGCCCAGAGAGGCTGTGGACTCGCCTTCTCTGCAGACTTCCCAAACCCATCTGGATGTGTGCCTGTGTGACCTGCCCCAGGTGATCCTGCTCTGGCAGGGGGGTTGGGCTGGACGGTTTCTGTAGGTCTCTTCCAACCCCTCTGGTGCTGTGGCCTCGTGTGAGCTCTGCAGAGCACTGGCACTGCCTTCACTGCAGCCTGCAGCTCCCTTTGCACACATCTGTGCCACGTCTGGGCTGGGGTTGGTTTTCTTAGCTGATTTGTACAGGCTCCCAAAGAACTGCAGAGAAGGAGCTCACACATTTGGACACCAAGCAGGGGTTTTGAAAGCCTGGGCAGTTACAGGCACAGGCTCCATGCTTAGAAATGAGATTTAATCAAGGAGCTAATCCTGCTGCAAAACACCTTCAGGATTCTCTTGTGATTCTTTTTCAATGTGGTTTCCACTTTCACAGAAGCTTTAAAGGGGATAAACAGAATCATTTCATGTTCCTGCAATTAAAGACCTGCTCTTTTGTTCTTTTTCTGTAGAGAGACTTGGAAAAAGAGCAGCTGAAAGCTCTGAAGAAGGTGGTCAAGCGTTTTGAACCTGGGCTGGTATCCTTTCTGCCACTGCAGAGCTCTTGGACTGGTGGTGCTTTGTGGCTGCCCAGCAGAGGAGGGTGTTGGGCTGCCACACAGGAGCAGGGGTGGCCACACAGTGTCCTCATCACTGGCCTCTTGTGCACACACAGCCAGGTCTGGGAGCTCAGCAAGAGCTCTGGGTGCTAGCTGCACTTGCCACAAGTCTCAGCCTCCTGCCCAGTGAGTTCAGCTGCTAAGGAGCCTCTGCCAGATCTGCAGGGTTGATTCCTGGAGCAATGAGGCTGCCCCACGGCCCCTGAGTTTTGCCTCACTGTAGTAGGTAGCTGTGAGAGCATTGGTCTGGCCCTGTCTGCACTGTGCTGAGTACAGTGCTCAGCTTTCCCCTCTGATTCAGAGCTGTGCAAACTATCTGATTTCCTTCACTGGAGAGTAAAAGCCCCTCAAGGATCTGGCCCAAGTAATGGACATTGTGAACCTGTGTGCAGACAAAGTGAATGAGCAAGAAGCTTTCACTGAGCCTTTGTGCCAGCTCATCAGATTATGTGGGTAAGTTCTTCAGCCCTCCTGGGGATTCAGACACTGCTTATCAGCACAGAACTCTGGACCTGTTTGGGTTGGAAAAGCCCTTAGAGACCCGTGGCTAGCGTTGATGTGTTTTGGGAGCCAGCTGGCAGAGCCTAGGAGCCTGCAGGGCAGCTCTTAAATCCCCTTCCCTCTTCCTGAGCTCTGCCTTCCCCGAGGCCAGTTCCTGCTGGCAGGAAGGAGGGACCCACAGCAGCAATTCAGTGTCTGTGGAGCTCCCTATTGCATCAGCCAAGGCTGTGTGTGACTTGTCCTCAGCATTCCCCAAGGCGTCTTCTTGCCTGAGAACGGTTCTGCTTCAAACATTCCCCAGCCAGCTCCTGCTGGGGTTGTGGTTTACTGTTTCAAACAAGCTCTCTGAGTGAGCTTAATAACCTGAGGTGACAGCAGGGCACTTTAATACTTGAAGGTAAGCTTGAGGGCATGAGAAACCATCTCACAGAAGACAACCACAACCGCTGGAGGCTTGGAGGTTTATTGCATGAACTTTTGGGTGTCTTTGTGTTGTACTGTACCTGAAGTTAGGTGCAGACACAATCTGGGTCTTACCCACAGCTGTCAGCAGCCTTCTCCTCAGTAACTGAATAAAGTCACCTGTGGAATGCTTGTAACTGCAGCTACTGCTGCATTTAGCTGCAGCTAGAGAGAAGAAAGGGAGGAGTCAATCACAGAAGGGTTTTGGTTAGAAAAGTCCTTTAAGGCCACAAAGTCCAACCATTCTCCAGCTCTGCCAAGGATGCCAGGCAGAAGACAAGTGGCAGAGCAAACCAGGTAAATCCAACAGGTTTCTACACAGCTTCCTCTCAGCTTTGGCTGTGAGAGAGACACAGAACTTCTCATCTCTTGGTTGTAGGAAACCTCTCCCCTGGCTCTCTTGGTTCCCTGGGCAGCAGCAGCAGCAGTCTCCTGCTCTGATTTGCTGCCAGGTGGTGGATCAGGTGCATCAGGTTGTTTGGATCTGCTGGTGCAAGAGCTGGGCAAAGCCAAGGGGAAGGTTTAGTGTCTATAAAATGTTGTGAGGAGGACTTCTCCCTCAGGGCAGCCCAGCAGCCATGGTGGTTTCTGCAGGCAGTGTCTGTTGGCAGAGTGCAGCCCTGGGGTTGGCTTCAGTTGGTGTGCTGTGGAACTCCCTCCACACCTCATCTGCTGCTTCATGTACAGAGAGCAGCCTTGTGTGCTGCAGCAGCTTGGGGCAGCAAGGGTTTGCTCAGCTCCAGCCCCAGCTTCTAAAGCAGCAGAGGAGCAGACTCAGGATTGCTTAGATCTCACGGGCCCTAAGCCCAAGAAAAGAGATGGGCAGCAGGCTTGGAGCCTCCCCAGCTTCCCTGGGCAGCCTGGCCCACTGCCTCCCCACCCCCATGGGCAGGAATTGCTTCCTCATGGCTCATCTCAGTCCAGCTGCTGCCAGCTTGAAGCCATCCCCCCTTGTCCTGTCACTCCAGGCCTCTGTCAAAATTGCCAAAACGTAGCTGCCATGTGGTGGGCCTGGGATGAGCACTGCAAAGGATGTGTTTGTGCTGGGAAAGGTGTCCTGAGGCCCCAGAGAAGCAGGGGAAAGCCACTGAGCTTTCCTGGTGATGTGACTACAGAAGCAGAGTCACAAAGAGCAGAGGCTGGCAGAGACCTCTGCAGATCCTGCACTCCAGCTCCCGTGTGGAGTGTCCACCTGCAGTGTTTGCAGCACTGCTCTGAAGTTTTGCACTCTCATTTGCAGGTTGCCCTTCTTAAAGAAGAAATTCTCTGATGAGATGAGCTACTCTGAGACAGCTTCCAAATGCATTGCCCAGCTGGGTGAGTGCAAACGCCTGTGTCAGGAGGAACTGGTTGTTGTGCCACACCGAAATGAACAGGAGCAGCAGCACCATCTCCTGGGCAAATGTCAGCCCTTCCTTCCATTATCCATCCACTCCTCTCTGCTTTTGTAGTGTTAGAAACCACTCTTTGCTGTGCAGCTGGTCTGCCAGCAGCCATGGGAGATCTTTGTCCCTGCAGCTAAGAGCTGAGCCTGTCTTGAGCCTGTGTATTGCTCTGAGAAGCTGATGTATTGCTCTGAACACTCAGGCCTGGGGTGAGGGCAGCAGGCAGCCTTCCTGCCCTGTCACACCCAGCTGGGAGGAGGGAGAAATTCTTGGCAGTGAGGGTGGGCAGACACTGGCACAGGTTGCCCAGGGAGGCAGTGGATGTCCTCTCCCTGGAGGTGTTCAAAACCAGGCAGGATGGGGCCCGGAGCAAGCTGTGCTGGCGGGAGGTGTCCCTGCCCCTGGCAGGGGCTGGAGCTTTGCCAGTGCCTTTTTGGGTCTGTCTCTGGCAGGATATCTGATGAAGGTGCCCAGCTCTCGAGTGAGGACAGAGATCTGCCAGTGTGTTGTTAGCTTCTATGACAGAGAGCCACCAAGGAAGCTGCAAGCAGGTAAAGCACAGCTCCAGTATCACAGGAATTAAGTGGTTTGTGATCCCAGCTCCTTTGGAATGGCTTTTAATTAGCTGTGGGGCTAATTGTTCTTTATAACTTTAACTCTTTGTGAGTTTGCTGGCAACACCAAGCTGGGTGCAGTGGCTGCCACGCTGCAGAGTTGTGCTGCCATTCAGAGAGACTTTGGCTGAGAGCTGGGCAGGGAGANTCTGGAGTATTGTGTCCAGTTCTGGGCCCCCAGCTCAAGAAGGACAGGAGCTGCTGGAGAGAGTCCAGCACAGAGCCACAAAAATGATTGAGGAGTTGAACATCTTCCTTATGAGGAGAGCCTGAGGGAGCTGGGGCTTGGAGAGGAGGAGACTGAGGGGTGAGCTGATTAATGGTTATAAATATGTGCAGGGTGAGTGCCAGGAGGCTGGAGCCAGGCTCTGCTGGGTGATGCCCAGTGACAGGACAAGGGGCAGTGGGTGGAAGCTGAGCCATAGGAGGATCCATGTGAACTTGAGGAAGATTTTCTTCCCTGTGAGGGTGACAGAGCACTGGAACAGGCTGCCCAGGGTGGGTGTGGAGTCTCTGGAGATATTCAAGAACCATCTGGATGTGTTCCTGTGTGACCTGCTCTGAGTGATCCTGCTCTGGCAGCGGGGCTGGACCAGATGAGCTTTTGAGGTCCCTTCCAGCCCCTGACATTCTGTGATTATATGGTTCTATGATTCTATAATTGTTCAGTGGATCAGAATGTTCACAGAGTCACAGATTGCATTGGGTTGGAAGGGGCTCTCCAAGGTCCCTCCACTCTCCCCCCGTGCAGGCAGCAGGGACTGCTCCAGCTGGATCAGGCTACCCAGGGATACATCAAGTCTGACCCTGGATGTCTCCAGGGACTGGACCTCTACCACATCCCTGGGCAGCCTGTTCCAGTATGTCACACCCTCATTGTGCAGAGCTTCCTCCTGCATGTGACCTTCTCCCTGTGTTTCCTGTATTAGCTGTGGAGGAGGAGTGTGAGCAGGAACGTGCCTGTAGCAATGTGTCCTCAGAGCCTGCAGTGAGCTCAGCAGTGGACAAGAGGTTATCTATGACACTTCTGGCATCAGGAGGAAAAACCATCCACAAAATGGGAACTTGGCACAAGTTCCCTGAAATGTGGGCAGCAGAGGCAAACCCAGCAGCTGGCACCACAACTCTGGGAAGGGAAATGTGATTTTCACTTTTGTACAGACAACCTGGAGGGCAGCAGCTCTGCTGCTGGTGCTGCTGGTAAGGGGCAGAGCTGAGCCCATCTGAGTGTGACTGAGTTCACACTATGGCCTAAATGGGGCCAGGGAAGGTTCAGGTTGGAGATCAGGGATTGGAACAGGAGTCCCATCCCTGGATGTGTTCAGAAGTGTGTGGCCATGGCACCTGGGGTTGTGGTTTAGTGGCCATGGTAGTGCTGGGTTGGTGGTTGGACTTGTTCCATCATCTGGTACAAGGGAGCAGAGCCAAACCCCCACCTGGCTCCAGCCTCCTTTTAAGGGAGTTGTAGAGAGCATTGAGGTCTCCCCTCAGCCTCCTCCTCCCCTCAGGTCTGTTGCCTGTGCTGAGCTCTGACCGTTTTGCTGATTTCTTCCTGTTGCTTTTAGTTAAGTTTGGTTTCAGTTGGATTTAGGCATAGGTCAACTCTCCAGGATGGGTCTCAGAGTTGTGACTGTTCCCAGTGTCCTCACTGAGGCTGTTCTTGTGCAGGTTACCAGCCAACGAGTGCCCACTACAAAATCCAGATGGCTGAGCTGGCAGGCTTAGCAGAAATCCTGGTTTTGTCCCTGGCCTTGGTAGAGAACCAGCTCCTGGAGAAACTGTGGGTGCTGAGGG
>VWYK01026383.1:0-14344 GCA_013399775.1 Semnornis frantzii | reverse complement strand
ATCCAAAATGACCTAGTTCTGCAGACAGGGATTTTGGCAGTGATGTATTTAGAGAAAAATCAAAACTTATAAGGAGAGGGGAAAAAAAGTAACATAATCAATCAAACAATGCATGGTTTCATTAGTAGGAGTGATCTTTGTTCTATTCTATCATGCCAGATCTATCAAATCAGAGATTTTGCAGTTAATCACTTGGATTGCACATCTCTGGGAAACCAAGGAATCAATTTATGGTTGCTTTTGTCCATGTCTTCTTCTGCCCCACTCCCCATGCTTTTCTGACATGGTTTTATTACCTGTCCCCCCAGACAAATCTCTTCCCTGCTGCTCTGAGTCTTCCATTCTGCAGCCTTGGTTCCTAAGAATGCCTTTCATTTCTCTCCCTGAATGCTCAACTTGCCCTCCAATTCTTTTCATCTTTGCCTATATCACTTAACTGGAAGCAATAAAGAAGAAGAGATCTGAGATTTCAGAACTCTCAGGATGTCTTTTGATAGCAGAACGTGTACACAAAACGAGCCTGCATTGTGCTAAGGAAGGAAAGGCCACAAAATAGTGTTAAGGTGAATTAAAGCTTTGTAACATTCAGAGCAATACCAATTCCAGCAGTGCCATGGTTAGCAAATGAAACTGAAGTTGGGTGCTTTAGGAATGAGCATTTTTGCTGACCTGAATATAATTTCAGCTCATGGTCAAGCTTCTTCTACCCCATCTGGAGTCCTGTGTGCAGTTCTGGAGCCCCCGGCACAGGAAGGACATGGAAATGTTGGAGCAGGTCCAGAGGAGGGCCACAAAGATGCTCAGAGGGCTGCAGCAGCTCTGCTATGAGGACAGGTTGAGAGAGTTGAGGCTTTGCAGCCTGGAGAAGAGAAGGCTGCCAGGAGACCTTGGAGTGGCCTTCCAGTATCTGAAGGGGGCTACAGGAAGGCTGGGGAGGGACTATTGACAAGGTCTTGTAATGGCAGGACAAGGGGCAATGGGTTTGAACTGGCAGAGGGGAGATTGAAAGTGGATGTTAGGAGGAAGTTCTTTACAGTGAAGGTGGTGAGACACTGGCACAGGTTTCCCAGGGAGGTTGTGGCTGCTCCCTTCCTAGAGGTGTTGAAGGTCAGGCTGGAGGAGGCCTTGAGTGACCTGTACTAGTGGGAGGTGTCTCTGCCTATGGCAGGGGGTTGGAACTGGACGATTCTTGAGGTCCCTTCCAACCTTACCATTCTATGATTCTATGATTCTTTTCATTTTCCAGCATTTCCTGAATGTTCATATGAAACATGCATTTCCACTTCATGTGTTGATTTCCAATATCCATACTTTCCTTCACAGAGTACTTTGTTAAATGGCCCTTAAGTCAGCAGTAAAGAGAACACCCAACACTATGCAGAGGACTGAGATGCTTCAGGGCGAGTTCTGCTAAAATGAAATAATATACACATTCTTCGCATAGATGTGGTGCTGAGAGATCAGAACTTGGCAGAGTTAGAGAGTGGTTTGGCTCAATGATCTTAAAGGGCTCTTCCGACCAAAACAATTCTGCGATTCTATGACTCACTGAGAAAAAATTCACATCGAAAAATAGGTGCCTAGACAGGTGGTGGAATCTCCCTCGCTGGAAATAGTCAGGACTTTGTTTGACAGAGCTCCAGAAAAGGAGGTTGGACAAGATGAGTGACAGAATTCCCTTCCAACGACTTTGTTGCACTGTGCTCTGCTTCTATGCGGCTGCAGTGGGTTCAGACGTACACAAAGCCAGATAACATGGGAGAGGCAGAGATTAAACTCACCAGGAGAAGACCTCCTATGGATGCCAGTACCTGCTCTGAACCACCACTCCTGCCTCCTGGGCAGCCCAGTTGCCCACTATGTCATAGTACACTACACTGGTCTTCAACTGCATGTTTTTATAACAACATGGGTTCTGAAGAGCCACCAGAAAAAGGAAATAAAAGCCTACAACAGATATGCACAAGTTGGATGTTTCTCCAACAAGAGTATCTCCTATGCCTCATATCGCACTTGGAAAAATGTTGGATTTACAAGTAATCCCTGTTTACTTCCCTGTGCCAGGGGAGACTGAAGTTGGATCTTAGAAGCAACTCAGAAGGTGAAGGGAGACCTCATTGCTCTCTGCAACTCCCAGAAAGGAGGCTGGAGTGAGGTAGTACTTGTTCTTTTCCTGGTAACAAGTGATGAAGATGAAAGAAAATGGTCTCAAGTTGCACCAGGAGAGACTTAGGCTGGAAGTTAGGAGACATTTCTTCACTGAAAGGGTTCTTAAACACTGGAAAGGGCTGTCAAGGGAGGTGGGTGAATTGCCATCCCTGGAGGTGTTTCAAAGAGGCAGAGATGTAGCACTGAGGAACGTGGTTTAGCACCATCCCTGGTAGAGCTAGATAATGGTTGGACTCAATGATCTTAACGGTCTTTTCCAGCCAAAACAATTCTAAGACATGCACCTGAGAAAACACCTACAAAGGCACCACAAGATGGTAGTAAAACACATCAGGTAGCTCACTGTGCCAAAGAGATATTTCTCAGGGGGCTGGAGATGCAGAGCTTTCACTTGTATCACGCAGCTAAGATCATCTGCTGATCCAGCAGAACACTCATTTTGGTATCTCAGGTTGGTGTAGCTGTTAAAATAGCTGCTCCTCAAAAGAAGCACTTACACATGTATGTGGAATTAAAGGTTACAGATTCCCAAGCTTAATTTTCTAATTAACATTTTCCTTTTCTTTCCTCCCTGCCCACTCCCTGCAAACGTAGATCTGATCTGTCCCCTTGTACTTTGCTCTGCTGTGGCCACACCTCCAGTGTTGTGTTCAGTTCTGGGCACCTCATTACGAGAGGGATGTGGAGGTGCTGGAGCCAGTGCAGAGGAGGGCAAGGAAGCTGGGAAGGGGCTGGAGAATAAATGTAATGATGAACGACTGAAGGAGTTGGGGATGGATAGTGTGAAACAGAGGAGGCTGAGGGCAGAGCTCATGGCTGTTTACAGCTACCTGAAAGGAGGTTGTGGAGAGGTTGCTGCTGGTCTCTTCTCACAAGTAGTTAGTTACAGAACAAGAGGGAATGGCCTCAAGCTGCCACTGGGGAGGTTTAGACTGGACATTAGGAAAAAAAAAAATCTTTCATGGAAAGAGTGTTCAGGCTTTGGAATGTGCTGCCCAGGGAGGTGGTGGAGTCACCCACCCTGGATGTGTTTAAAGGTTGGATGTGGCCCCTGGGGCTATGGTTTAGGGGGCACCTTGCAGAGTAGGGATATGGGTTGGGCTTGGTGCTCCTGAGGGGCTTTTCCAAACAGACTGTTTCTGTGATTCTGTGAAATATCCTGAGCAGCAGTGACAAAGCTCCATCTCAACTTCAGTGGTTACCTATCCCAGTATCCAACACTGCATGGAAAACTTTTCACTTCACTGCCCCAGGGCAGATGCCTCTGCTTAGGCAAGAGTGTGGATAGCAAACACTACCTCAGGCTCCCTGCACATCTGTTTTGGGATCACTTTTTTGTTGTTCGTGCACAGATTGCTGGATTTTGCTGCAGCTGAGTTTCTTGAGTGCAGGAAATGAGGTGGGAGTTAATGAAACTGCACAACGTGGTAATTAGTTCTCACATTTGGAAAGCAACTATACAGAAAGGGAAGAAGGGAAAACTAGAAGGAAAAGGAAGGGAAGCAGGCCCAGAGGATGCCATGAGCGCTGGAGCAACAGGACGGGCTGGGAGAGCTGGGGCTGTTTAGCCTGCAGAAGAGAAGGCTCCAGGGAGACCCTAGAGCAGCCTTCTAGTACCTGAAGGGGGCCTACAAGAAAGCTGAGGAGGGACCTTTTACAAGGGCTTGTAGTGACAGGATGAGAAGGAATGGATTGAAGCTTGAGAAGATCAGATTCAGACTGGAGATTAGGAAGAAATTTTCAACAGTGAGGGTGATGAGACACTGGAACAGGTTGCCCAGGGAGGTTGTGGATGCCCTCTCCCTGGAGGTGTTCAAGGCCAGGTTGGACAGGACCTTAATCAACCTGGGCTGGTGGGAGGTGTTCCCATTCAAGGCAGGCATTTGGAACTAGATACTCTTTAAGATCCCTTCCGACCCAAACTGTTCTATGGTAGAGAAAGGAGCCATTTGATTTCAGATAATGCCACAGCATTCAGCACTAGCATCTGAGCCAGTGCCCTGTGAACAATCTTCCCTTCTCCCTTCTTCACTGCTGGCAGCAAATATAGCAAGAACCTTGCTGTATTGTTTCAACAGAGACTTGAGAGGCAGGAGGAAAGTGAATCAATGAGGGATCATGCCGCTGCAAGCCTCCTCTTGAGGCAGCCTTCTCCCTTGCCACCTGTCATTACCCAAGTTGAAGGTTAGCTTGTTTGAGGCAGACTTCAAACACCTCATGAAAAGTTTCAGAGCTGGGAGCAAGATTAATGCAAACTGGGCCCTGCATAGAGAGAGCTCCTGGCACCCTGAGGCTTCTGCTGCTGAACCCTAAGGAGCTGCTGCTTTACCCAAAAGGCAAACTACTGCACAGAGGCTGAAGGCACCACTCACAGCAACATGCCTCTCAGTGAAGCCTGGTCTGCCCTGAGGTCCCAGCTGCAGCCTTCACCTCAAAAGTGAGGAAAACACAACTCATTACAATGCCTTCCAAAGGCAACCTGCCTCAGGACTTGGGGATCTCACTACAATACAGTTGTAGGAGTTAGAATGAAAAGCATTTCTGAGCCGTTGCTTTCCCAAACTGAAACAGGACATCAAGATCTGAAGACTGAACCAACACAGTAAGTGACTCAGAGAGGATAAGCAGGGCATAGATTTGGATGGGGCTGCAGGAGTCAGGCTGGGAAGGTGCAAAAAAATTTGGTGAAATTTCAGCCTTGAGATATCTCAGCAGCCAGATCCCTCTTGACTTCACATTGAGGCTGGAATATCAGCCAGCTTCCATTCCACAACCAAAGCTTTATTCCATCAATTTATTACTTCTTAATTTTTTTCCCCCCAGACTAAAGTTATAGATCACAGAATAGTTTGGGTTGGAAGGGTCCTTAAAAGGTCATCTAGTCCACGCCCATGCAGTCAACAGGGACACCTCCAACTAGATCAAGTTGCCCAGGGATACAGCAAGCCTGGTCTTGAATGTCTCCACGGAGTCTCAACCATATCCCTGGGGAAGCGGTTCCAGTATTTCACCACTCTCATTGTGGAAGAAGGTCCTCCTGATCATAGAATCAGCCAAGGTGGGAAGAGACCTCAAGGATCATCTAGTTCCAACCCCCTGCCATGGGCAGGGACACCTCACACTACATCAGGCTGTCTACAGTCTCACCCAGCCTGGCCTTAAACACCTCCAGGGATGAGGCGTCCACCACCTCCCTGGGCAGCCTGTGCCAGGGTCTCTCCACTCTCATGCTGAAGAACTTCTTCCTAACATCCACTCTGAATCTACCCACTTGTAGTTTTGCTCCATTCCTTCCAGTCCTATACTACCTAACAGACTAAAAAGTCCCTCCTCAGCTTTCTTATAGCCCCTTTCAGATACTGGAAGACCACAATAAGGTCACCTTCAAGCCTTCTCCTCTCCAGACTGAACAGCCCCAACTCTCTCAGTCTGTCCTCATAGCAGAGCAGCTCCAGCCCTCTGATCATCCTTATGGACACCTTCCAGCATGTCCAGATCTTTCCTGTCATATTTTCTCTAAAATATGTCATAAAATATATCAAAATGACTCATATTTTCTCCCAAATATAACTTCCCTGTCCTTCTCTTTGCTCTGCATCCAAAATTCCTGCCTGATTTTCCCCCCTGCCCCAGGAGAAAATGATGCAACGCCACTTTTCCAATCAATATTTACCATAGTATCGGCTTCCTTGCAATAAAAAGTTCTGCCTTAACATCTCATACATGCTTTCCTCCAAGAAGCCTATGGTAGCCTTGCCTCAGCAAACCATCAATTTAAATGATTTGGAAAAAAACAACACATAATAAGTGACAGATTTTTCAAATCAGATAAAGATGGGAACCAGATTATCTGTCTGTGGGTGATAGATTGCAGCAATAATAAATTCACTTTAAGACACTGGATCAATTTTTAATCAAGCCAAGAATTATTATTGCAGAAAGATAAAATGACCCATGAGGAGATGCCTTAATTTTCCACCAATCAAATTATAGCCTTTCTAAATAAGATGTAATGAGATCCATGGAATATCCTGGTTACACAGCCTACCTAATTACCCATGTTCCCTGTCATGTTGTGATATAGTAGTGGCAAACTGACCTCTGAATTTGCCAAGATGAAAAGGTAATTAGTTTTTTCACGAGGCTGTGGTGAAAACAACAGCAGTGGCACATCACCTTCGTCACCAAGTCACAATCTCAGAGGTGTCTGTTCCTAAAATACATGGGATATGACCTCCTGGGTAATTAACTGCAGTCATTAAGTGACAGAAAAACAACCACTGTCTCCAAGTGGACAGTACAAGGTCTGAAGGTAAAGCAAAGCAGCTCGCATTCCAGGTGAAACTTTGGCAGCATATTAGCAGAGAGGGGCTCAGGAGATGGCAGAGTTGCTTTTAATTGATTAAATCAGTGCTACACAGAAAGGGTAATTCTGCTTTGGCAAGGGAGTTGGACTTGATGATCTCTGAAGGTCCCTTCAAACCTTTGATGTTCTGTGATTCCTGGGCCAGAGGCAACACAAACAGGAAAATTTCCTTTCCTGTTATCCTTAGTGATATAGGTACTCTTTTTCCCTCCAACTTGCAGCATGGCACCTTTGGAAAGTGTTCCTGAAGGCACCCTGAGAATCTGAAGCTACACCAAGGTTAAACTCAGAAAATGCCATCATCAGGAGCTGGTAGGGTTGGGTTTTTTCTAGACAGAAGACGCCAGTTTTGTGCATGCTCAGTATCTCTATAGCCCAGTCACAGAACCCCAGAATGACAGAAGGTGTTGGAAGTGACCTCTGAAGATCATCTAGCCCAATACACTGCTAGAGCAGCACCACCCAGAGTAAACCACACAGGAACACCTCCAGGCAGGTTTGGACTACCTCCAGAGAGGGAGACCTCTCTGGGCAACCTGTCCCAGCGTTCAGCCACTCTCACAGTGAAGTAGTTTTGCCTCATGTTTACAAAGAACCTTTTGCATTCCAGTTTGTGCCCACTGCCCCTTGCTCAGGCTTCAGGGCTATATTTAAGAACTGCCTACACTACTATTTTGGGGGCCAAATACCTTCACAGGATCACAGGATGTCAGGGGTTGGAAGGGCCCTCCATAGATGACTAAGTCTAAACCCCCTGCCAGAGCAGGACCAAAGAATCTAGTTGAGGTTGCACAGGAACACAGACAGGGCTGGAAAGGCTCCAGAGGAGACACCACAACCTCTCTGAGCAGCTGTGCCAGTGCTCCATAAGCCTTACAGTAAAAAAGTTCTTCCTTGTTTTGAGGTGGAACTTCCTGTGCTGGAGTTTGTATCCATTACCCTTTGTCCTACCCCAGGGCACAACTGAGAAGAGTTTGTCCCCTCCCTCTTGACCCCCAGCCCTCAGATATTTATAAACATTGATTAGATCCCCTCTAAGTTTTCTCTTCACCAGATCAGACAGCCTCAGGTCCCTCAGCCTCTCCCCACAGGGCAGTGCTCCAGTCCCTTCTTCATCTTTGCAGCCCTCCCTTGGACTCTCTCCAGCAGATCCCTGTCCCTCCTGAACTGGGGAGACCAGAACTGGATACAGTATTCCAGGTGAGGTCTCACCAGGGCAGAGTAGAAGGGGAGGAAAACCTCTCTCAATCTGCTGGCCACACTCCTTTTAATGTCCCCCAGGACCCCATTGGCCTCCTTGGCCACCAGGGCAAATTGCTGTCCCAACCAAAGGTATTAGTGAGAACCAAAAGTGAATTTTCCCTGGCCACCTCAGGAAGCAAGAAATCCCCAAGCTGATTTGCCTCTCTCTGTGTGCCCTTTCCTGTGGGCACCACTGCAGCTTAGAGACACAATGACAGGCATAATTGGCTCATGCAAAGAAAGTCATCATAAAATTAATGAACTACAACAATTCCTTCCATCTGCTGCCTCTTTCTTGCTAATTTATTAATAACAATTACACCCCAAACTAGTATGGATTATAAATTGCCATCTCTCCTCTTCACTTGAAAATTTAGTCAGAGAGCCTTAAAAAATGATCTCATGCTGGAGCAAAGAAATTTATGGTTTATTCCTACTAATGCAACAGTACCCAATTGCCCATAAAAGCTAACTATTGAAAAGTAACTCAAATTACCCCTTTGGAGCAAACTGGGGATTTGGTTTACATCAGTTGCACTGCTTCTATGCCAAGTGCCCCTGCTTTGGTCACTAACCCATCACATGGCTCTGCTTGGGTCCTCTTCAGCCTGTTGTACACATTGTCTGCACCAGTTGCATTGTTTCTATACCAAGTGCCCCTGCTTTGGTCACCAACCCATCACATGGCTCTGCTTGGGTCCTCTTCAGCCTGTTGTACACATTGTCTGCACCAGTTGCATTGTTTCTATACCAAGTGCCCCTGCTTTGGTCACCAACCCATCACATGGCTCTGCTTGGGTCCTCTTCAGCCTGTTGTACACATTGTCTGCACCAGTTGCATTGTTTCTATACCAAGTGCCCCTGCTTTGGTCACCAACCCATCACATGGCTCTGCTTGGGTCCTCTTCAGCCTGTTGTAGACATCATGCAGTGCAGCTGCCTTTCAAGCCAAAAGCCCAGCTCTTAGCACAAAACTTTTCCTGCCGTGGCAAAACTAAACACATCAAGAAGTGCGAGTACAGAATGGGGTTTTTTTGGGAGTGTTCAGACTAATTCTACTCCTGCACAAAGTTGTCAGGCACAGAGGAATAAAGTTACAGGAAGAACAACTATTGCAGAATCCCTCTTCCCTTCCAGGGAGGTGGTGGAGTTGCCATCCCTGGAAGTGTTTAAGGAAAGGTTGGATGTGGCACTCAGGGAAATGGTCTGGTGGATGTGGTGGTGTTAGGCTGCACTTGATGACCTCAGAGGTCTATTCCAGCCTCAGTGATTCTGTGATAACTGATCACAGAGTGCCTTGGGTTGAAAGGGACTTTGAAAGCTCTAACCCAAGCTCCCTGCTCTCTAGATCAGTTTGCTCAGAGCTCTGTCCAGCCTGACCTGGAATATTTCAGGGAGACTGAAGACCATCTAGTCCAATGTCCCAGCTAAAGCAGGTTCACCCAGACCAGGTGGCATAGGAACTCAGTGAGCAGGCTGTCAAAATCTCCAGAGAAGGAACCTTCACCAGCCATAGAGTCTGGCTCCACTGAATCAGAATCATAGAATCAGTCAGGGTTGGAAGGGACCACAAAGATCATCTACTTCCAACCCCCCTGCCATGGGCAGGGACACCCTACCCTAGATCACACTGACACTGCTTAGCTGGTGAGTCTTTTCCTTCTTTTCCCAGTATGTCCCCTACCATTAAAGCACTTCTATTGATGTAAAAAACCACGATCCATAGACATGTCTTCCTTTTTACTGCAGGGAACAGCCACAGCCACATTATCTGTGCTTCAAAGGTCCTGGGCAGTGGGCAAATCATGTGGCCTGTTGGCATTAAAGCAGCTGAAGGGGAGTTACACATCCTAGACTGGTTGTGAACTCTGTGGGAAGTTTGTTCCTAGTGGGATGACTGCCTATTACTTAATACATGATGAGGTAATGCTAGAAAACCCTCAATGCTTTTATTTTCCAGAAGAGATTAAGGATGCTGGAGAGGGGGAGAATCTATTACACAGAAGGAGCTGCAGAGTATTCAGCAGGGCTGCCTGCAAAGATAGTTGGAGTTTGCATCAGTGTTCCTATTTAAATGTTTTGATCAAAACACATCAGTAACTGAAGTAGTTAGGTGTTGATTAGAACAAAAAGAGATACAGCAGTAAGATTAAAAGTCTTGGAATTAAGTAAAATATCTAAGCACTGATTTCTAGTTCTGTAATATTTCCACCAATACTATTACCTCCCATTTAATGAGGACATAAAAGTAAGGAAAGTGAATTTAAAAAGGAAATTTCCAACAGGATTCCCATTTGATTTTCTGGTAAATGAACACTTTAAAACCTCTAATGGGCATCTTCAAAGGAAAATGTTATTAACAAAATATGGGATAATTAACAGAATTAAAACTCTCTCAAGTACACTTTTTTTAATGCCAATCGTTCTATTAAAAAAAATATGCAGGAGGAGTGAATCAAAAATCCCCTTCCCATCATAACATAGGCTTTAGACAGTATAAACAGAGGACAATTCCTCCTGGATATCCACTAAGCTAAAAACTGCTGGCATTAACTCCTAACAAGATTACTTTCTGTGGAGCTGGATTAACTTTTACATGTTCCCTTACCCCCAAAAGGAGCTCAGCAAATGGCTCTTAGTGCTCCAATACTTCAAATTATGCAGTCATTCATTTAAAGTTGTATTGCTCTGATCGTCTCCCAAACGTATTCCAGTCCCCTCTTACTACCTCTGACTCCTACCATCTATTCTGGCACCCCAAAAACCATCAGAGCCATCTAACACCATAGACAAAATTGCCAAAATATGACAAATCCTACCCTACTGCAGTGTCTGAAGGGAGAGATTTTGTGATTTTTTGACAGTTGTGACACCAAGCTCCACCACAACAAATATTTTGGAATCACAGAATTGTTTCAGCTGGCAAAGATCTCCAAGATGATTGAATCCAATCTTCAACCTAAGCCCACCATGGCCATTAAACCATGCCTAAAGTGCCACGTCTACATGTTCTCTGAACACCTTCAGCCACCACCAGCCTGGGCAGCCTGTTCCATTGCCTGCTCACTCTTCCAGGAAATAACTTTTCCTACTATCCAATCTAAACCTTCCCTGGCACAATTTGAGGCCATTTCCTCTCATTCTACTAGGAAGAAGAGACCAACCCCCACTTTGCCACAGGCTCCTCAAGCTGTAGTGGGTGCACTTCCCATCTGGGGAAACCATCACACTCTTCCAGGGGCCAAGCATGGTGACCTCAGGTAGATCTTTAATGTTTTCTGTTCTCCTGAGGAAATTACATGTTCCAGCCAGCTGAGATAAAAGCAGGGAAAATTTTAGCTACTTATCTGAGATTTTCAAACCTCTCAAGGCTGCCCATGGAGCTGGCTATCTGAGGAGAGAGCCTCTGCTTCCTTGCTCCCAATCCACATGGAATTACCTCATGAACAGGCACTCAGATCATTTCAGACAGGAGGCAACAGAGTCCTTTCCTATCTTAGGCTCAACACCAGGTGCAACAGAACTGCTGATAACAGGGAATAAAGGCAACTTTCTTCCCATGTGGCTTCCTCCCACATTTACTGGGAAGAGGGGAAAGGCAAAAAAAAGAAAAAAGAGGAAGGAAAAACCTACTCCAGTCACAGCTGCCTATTTTATATTCACTTCACAGATGTGGAAAGGCTCAGGTATAAATTACCAGTCAGAGCACTGCATAAGTTAGCTTCTGCCTGAAGGACAAGGAGCCTTCAGGGAGGAGAAGGATCCCATAGCTAACACCTCACCAGTAAAGCCCAGCCCCACCATACATGAGCAAGGTGAGCAGGGCCAGCCTCAGAATGACAGCCAGGGTCATCTGAGAGCTTGAAGTGATGAGGCTAGTCCAAGATCAGTCTGGGAGAAAATACTGGGAGTCAGGATCAGACCTCCTGCGGGGAGTAATTAATGAGTATCAACAAGGGCAAGTGCAGAATCTTGCACCTGGGAAAGAACAACTCCATGGACCAGTACAGGTTGGGGACCAACTTGCTGCAGAGCAGTGAAGGGGAAAGGAGACCTGGAGGTCCTAATGGATGGAAGGTTAACCATGCAGAACTAGGTCATTTTGGATGTGAACTCCTTGCCTTTGTAAGGTGCAGGAAGGCACAGGCTCTTTCTACTAATAATATTCCTCATGTTGGTAGGTTTCTGGGTGGCTGCTTGTGACAGCATCATCTGTGCAAGAGCTGTTAAACTTGGGTTTTAAATATATCAAGGAGCACTTGTTTAGAACTAGAGTGCATTTGATCCAAATAACTGCTGGAATATCAAGGAGAAATTTATTAAGATTCAACAAGGGCAAGTGCAGAGTCTTGCACCTGGGAAAGAACAACCCCATGGAACAGTACAGGTTGGGGACTGCCTTGCTGCAGAGCAGTGAAGGAGAAAGGAGACCTGGAGGTCCTAGTGGATGGAAGGTTAACCAAGAGCCAGCAATGTGCTCTTGTGGCCAAGAAGGCCAGTGTCATCCTGAGGTGGATTAGAAGGGCTCTGGTTATTAGGTGGAAAGAGGTTCTCCTCTCCCGCTCTACTCTGCCCTGCTGAGGCTGCATCTGGAGTATTGTGTCCAGTTCTGGTGCCCTCAGTTCAAGATGGACCTCAGGGAACTGATTGAGATAGTCCAGTACAGAGCCACAAAGATGATGAAGGCAGTGGAACATCCTCCATACAAGGAGAGCCTGAGGGAGCTGAGGCTTGGAGCTTGGAGACTGAGAGGTGACCTTATTCAGGTTTATAAAGATGTATAGGTGAGTGCCAGGATGCTGGATCCAGGCTCTGCCGGGTGATGCCCGATGACAGGACAAGGGACCTGAGGCATAGGAAGTTCCAGGGAAACATGAAGAATATTTTTTTCCACCTGTGAGGGTGCCAGAACACTGGAACAGGCTGCCTGTGGGGGTTGTGGAGTCTCCCTCTCTGGAGCTATTCAAGACCTGTCTGGATGTGTTCCTGTGTGATCTGCTGTAGGTGACCCTGCTTTGGCAGGGGGGTCAGACTGGATGAGCTTTGGAGGTCCCTTCCAGCCTGTGACATTCTGTGACACTGCAGGTAACTGGGTTGGACACAGTCCAGTGATGATGGTGACAAGACAGGCTCGAGTCCAAGTCAGCCCATAGGTAAGGATTTAGATGAACAGTGGCACTGCTGCACCTGAGCCAGAGAACAAGACTCCTCCAACAGAGACTGAACTTAAACAGTACACCTAGGATGAGGGATGTGGTGGAGGGCTTAGTTGACGCTAACCAGGGCCACTAAAGCTGACTACTGCACTGAGGGCCCTGGCAGCCCCAAAACCCAAATTCTTCTGAGACTATGGTGATGAATCTCCCACCAAAAAACAAGCAAAAAAAATAATGTACTCAGCCCCAGAGAACAAAGCTGCTGCCCTGCGCTTCTCTGACATTCATTTATAAAGAGCTCTCCTGTGCAGGTTTCTGCATCTCCTACCTCAGACACTACTGCTCAAAAAGCAGGCTCAGTTCTGTTGAAGGAACAAAGGTCTTGTGTTGCCCAGCTTTAAGAAGGATCTTTTCTTTTCAGTGCTGCTACACAGACAAGCCTGTGTGGGGGGATCTGTAGAAGGCAGCATTGGATTCAGTGAGGCTCTTGTTAAATGGCACAACTTAGATCCCTCAATGTGGAACCTCAGTTAGCACATGATAGTGGTCTGGTCATTCTCAGGCATTAGTTGGACTCAGTGAGGGCAGATTTAGACTAGATGCAAGGAAGAATTTTTATACAGTGAGGGTGGTGAAACATTGGCCCAGGTTGCCCAGAGAAGTGGTAGAAGATCTGTCCCCAGAAACATTACAGGTCAGATTGGACTGGGCCCTGAGCAACCTCCTCACTGCAGAGGGGCTGGACAAGATGACCTTAAAGGCCCCTTCCAACTCAAAAGCATTCATCATTTTATGATCTTAAAGGTCTTTTCTACTCTAAGTGATTCTGAGGAGGGAGGGGGCTCTCCGGAGCTAAGAGTTCCCAGAATTAAGTAGGAAAGGGGGAACCTGAGAGAGTTAACCAAAACAGAAGTCTTTTTTTTCTCCAAAGTAATGCAACTCCTTCACTTCAAGAGCAAGAACTGGCTGAGTATTTGGCTTATTTACTATTTCACTAGAGCTTTGCCAGCCACAGCTAATGGCTATTAGCACCTGAATCATGAACTAAACAACACTCGCAACGCTCCAGCAGTGTAACTTCATAACAAGGCAAATATTTGCCACCATCTGCAGTAAATTCAAAGCATCTGCTGTAACTTTCTATTCTTTTTTTTTATGAAAGCAGCAATACCCCATCATAAATTCCTTTGATACTGTTATTACAATATTTTGCAATAAATAAAACAAACACACAAATACAGCTCAGGGTAACCAAAATAAATCAGCAAAGCTTAGCAACTGCTTTAATTATTATTGGTATTAGAAGCACTTTGGCATTTTTTCTTACCTGCCACCTTCTAGAAATATTTTATTCACTGTTGAAAGCATATAGAAATATTTTACCCTTTATTTTAGGGTTTTATTTTATTCT
>VWYK01026382.1:0-10162 GCA_013399775.1 Semnornis frantzii | reverse complement strand
AGAGGGGGAGGCATCCTATATATTACTGTTCTGTTAGGCTTTGGGTTTCCAGGAAGCTTAAACCAGGACAAGGTCTGAAAATTTCTGCTTGACAGCACTATGTAAGTGCAAGGCTCTGTGAAGAACTTCTTAGTGTAAACTAGAAGTCCAGTTCCTTGAGGATTGAAAGATGCAGCAATAACACTGGGTATAGCTATGTTTTTGAGTAACATGTGCTTTGAGAGAACAAAAAAAAAAAAACAAAAAAAAAAAGAGAAACAGAAGGCAGAGCTAATGAAGCTGCCTGGTTGTTGGAGACAAAGCCTGCAGACACCAGGTGTTTATAAGATGCTTTGTGGTTACAGTATGGTGGGTCCACTGTTAAGTTTTATTAAGTTAGATACCTGGGATCATCAAAGTCTTTGCGAGGCAAGTAAGAAGCATTTGTGCCTACAGGAAGTGTTTGGAAAGCACAGAAAGATCAAGTTGGGCACTCTTCTGCCAATGGGATGCCTTAATTTTGTGTTTCATGAGACGCTGCTCTGTAAAGTAATGTATTAGAAAAATCAGAATTTGAGCCAATCTTAGGGGTTTGTGTCACTCTAAGTACTGTATTTTCATTTATTTCATTCAGTTCTTGGGAGCATGCCTAGACAAGAAGAAATCCTCCACCATAAAAAAAAAAAATTAAAAAAAACTAGAGCAGTTATTAGTTTTGCCCATCACTTAGAATCTCTTCAGTAACAGAACTGGGGCACTCCCAATCTTTCTGTTGGATTTTGTGCTTCTAGAAGTGTGCAATAAAAAGGGCAATTGCTCTTACTTCAGCAGGTAATCCAAAAGCACACTGAATCCCTCAGCCAGGGAAAGACTAGGCCCTGCATCCATAGGGAGAGATGCTTTTGCTAGAGGCTAACCTGAGGCTGCTGATAACAGTATCAGGCTCTTCTCCTTTGGCAGACCTGCCAATTAAATATGGCACTCACACTCTGTTATTGCCATTGACAAAGACATGATGTTAAAGAAAGTTTGCTTTGTACATGTAGTTGTTTCCAGAGACTCAAAGTATTCTGAATCCTGACAATGAAGTAAAAACTACAGAGTTGATGCTTTTTTAAAATGTGTGCTAGTTTGAGGCTAATTGGAATATTTTAATGAGAGAAATTAGATTATTGGCTGTGAAAGGAAAATAATGGTCATGTCTGTATAAGTCAGTCTTCTCTTGGTTGACAATGTATTAACTCTTCTGCCTGAACCTGCACATTCTCAACTAATTATTCTGCTTCTAACACCCCTTTACTGACCTTTCCAGCTCACCCTGCACATAAGAGACTTTCTGAGATAAGAGAAAGGGCGGAAAGAAGGTGGAGGGGTGGTTGGGATCCCCTCCTGGGCACTCTGGCTGCTGGGAGGGGTTTTGTATCTCTGTATTATCTTTTACTTGCGTATGACTGTATACAGAATCATAGAAACAATCANCTCCATGACCTTACCAGGCACAGAGGTGAGACTGACCGGCCTGGAGTTCCCTGGCTCCTCCTTCCTACCCTTTTTGAAAATGGGAGTTATGTTTCCCCTTTTCCAGTCAGTGGGGACTTCATCAGACTGCCATGACTTTTGGAATAGAGTAGAGGGGGGTTTAGCAACCTCATTTGCCAGTTCTCTCAGTGCCTGTGGGTGTTTAGTTGTAAATATATCTGTACATATTGTATATATCTGCTTGTAAATTGTGTAAAGCTATAAATACAGCTTCATTCCTTAACTTCCATCCGTCTGTTTAGTCTGGGTGAATTTCTAAGTGTGTGTGTGGGTTAACACTGAAACACTACAAAATGGCCATGTCATGCAAATGTATTCACAGGGAAATTTGCACAGGTTCCATCCCAGCGTTGCACAAAAAAAAAAAAAAACCTCATTTGGAAAAGAAGAGGAAATATCACCACATTCAGTGCATTGTTCAACTGAGGAAACATAACCTATTTAATTAAAGCGAATTGACTCATTTGAAGATGTCTGGAGGCTATTTCTGGACAACATTAAGGTGAAGGATAAAATATGTAGTTTATAGGAAACATGGTAAATGATATCTTTTCTGATGATTGGCTAGAAGTATTTGATGTGAAACATCTGTCTCTTAATGAAATTGTTCCCCAAAATAATGATGACAAGGTGCTTCAGGAAATATTTAAGTCTAATTTAGCTTTATTACTAGTGTTCTAGGTTAATGAAAAGCATTCCCTATGCAGCTGTGCATTGCCTGCTCTTTTTTTTTTCTTACTACATCTCTCATGGCATGAGACATAAGAATATTTGAAAAACACATGCTAGAGGGTCATAATGCACCTACAAGCTGGTGGAAGAGTGTTAACATAGGACAATTGAGCTACCTGCTCCAGCAGTCCCTTCTGCTGTCCATGACACTAGCAGCAGAAAACAAGTACAATTATTTATGAAGCTTTATCTGTGCTCTTCGTTTAAGAGAGGAGGAAAATACAGTTGTGAAGCATCCCAATTAAGGTGCTGAAGCATTGGAGAGCCATTTACTGCCATAGCTCCTTCCTAATGGAGATTTTTTTTGCTTGAAATACTGCATACTGCATTATGCCTCTGCACTTTTCAAAGAACACCACCAAAGGTATCTGTAATGCAAAGGAACAGCCATTGATATGGTAATCAAATGTAAATGTCATAGTAGGTTACCTGAGATTATGTATTTTACAACACAATTACATTCCTATTAAATTAATACAGGAATCTTGCATTAGCAAGTCACACTTGGTAGCAAATACCTACTAAATGGTTGTCTGTTGCAGCATAGGAAAATGCAAATTGTTACTGATGTTGAAATGCACAACTCTGTTTTAATAGCCAAATAATAAAATTCAATCTGATCCAATTCTCAGTGGTTTGTGGCTTTATCTTTTTCTAATCTAATTTCTGGGTTTACAAGCTGGGTACCTAACACTGACCTATATTCAACACCTGACTGAAAAAAAAGTCTTATGACTGAGAGAATTCATAGAAGCATAGAATGGTAAAGTTGGAAGGGGCCTCAAAAATCATCTAGTTCCAACCCCCTGCCATAGGCAGGGACACCTCCCACTAGTACAGGTCATTCAAGGCCTCTTCCAGCCTGGCCTTGAACACCTCCAGGGAGGGAGCAGCCACAACCTGCCTGGGCAACCTGTGCCAGTGTCTCACCACCCTCACTGTAAAGAACTTCCTCCTAACATCCAGTCTAAATCTTCCCTCTGCCAGTTTAAACCCATTGCCCCTCATCCTGTCATTACAAGACCTTGTAAATAGTCCCTCCCCAGTCTTCCTGTAGGCCCCCTTCAGATACTGGAAGGCTACTCTAAGGTCTCCTGGAAGCCATCTCCAGGCTGCAGAGCCCCAACTCTCTCAGCCTGCCCTCATTCTCACGTCCCAAGGAGAAATGTTCAAATGATTTATTTCTGATACTGTTCCCTCTTTATCTCCAGCACACACTACTTAAGTTCCAGCCTTAAGTGGTTTCCTCACTTACAACTTTGTTGAAAATTTAAAAGTGCAACAACTTGTTTACAGTCTACCTCTTGGCATTCTACAGGGTTCCTTACATTAATGGTTACTTCCATCTGACAGTGGCCATTTGGCAGTGACCAAACTGAGATTGCTGGGTTACTTGATGCAAAAGGCCAGAATCTCTCTTTACTTTTTTGTTATTGCAGAAATGGAAATTCCTGCTTTCAGCTTTGTGACCTGCCAGGAGAGATAGAGAAAATCCTGTAGCCTGATGAGAACCCCAGGAGGAATTAGCATTATAAAGGTTTCCACCCAGAGGCTGTGTCCTCTTCCCAGAACTCTCCAGGACGAATTGGTCATTGGTTCAAGCTCATTATGTCTACTGGAGCTCTTTGCTACACATGAAGACAGTCTCTCTGCCTGACCTTAAGTGCTTTCACAAGACCTGCTGGATGTTGTCACTCTTCTCCAGTAACTGAAAAAGACTGCTGAAAGTAACGGAGACCACTGCAAAATAGAAACAATCTGATGGAAAGTTGTTGGGGCTGTTCCCTGGGTTGTGGTACCTCACAAACCTTCACAAGTATAACTTTCACAAAGTCAATATGGCTGCATCAAATTACTCCAAGTGAAAAATGTTGGTCTGTATTTTCATCAGCCTTCCTAAGCAATAGATTCTTTGTCACCTACAGCATAGCCCTCATGGTGGCATACAACAGAAGTAACTCTGGTCATGAAAACAGCACAGATCGATCACTGAAGTACAAAGCCTTGTTACTTACAAAGGCAGACTTGTATTACGTATGCACAAATCATAGGCTGAATCAGAGCCATTTCCTATAGGTATTGTCAACAGCAATGACACAAAGTAGTTGTGTAGATTCTGTTCTCATCATAGATAGTAATGCATCCAAGTTATTTTCTTAATTCCTTTCTGGAGCCACAAACCTTAATCCAGTCTTCATCTCATGATTTTTGCCTGAACCTCAGAAAAAAAGTTGATCGTGCAGCGTTTGCAGCAGCCTGCAACACCATTTGTAGTAGAACGTTCATTTCTTCTTGATTTATTGGTGGTGCTCACTTAAATCATCTGTACCACGATGAATTGCAGCTCAGTAAAAAGGGCCAAGCCAAAATGGTATTTGGATGAAGTATAAAGCTTTAGACCCTGACCTGAGCGCATTCCTAAAATTCAATGACTTCATCATCCAGCCATTGCTAAATTAAAGATGAAGAGCGTAGGAAGCTGTGTGACATATGCAAATGTGTTTTATATAGAATATGCTAACTTTGGCTATTTTTTGGGTATTGTTTGCACACCCAAAGAAAGTCAGATGAATTTATACAGATTCTCTGTGGGCGCAGGAATTACACACTCAGCTAATAAAGGAAACTATATACATTAAAATTCAGTTTTCTTGGAATTCAACCAAATTCATCTCTATGAAGTAGACAGCATTTTCATATATATATATATATACACACACATATATATATTAAAAAAATATTTTTCAAGTATAAAAAACAATCTTAATTACAAGCCCTTCTAAAGACTTCCACTATATGAGTTAAACAGTAACAAAAGTAAACAGTAGCATCAGTGGTTGATGCCCTTGTATGACCAAGACCAAATGTACGTAAAGGGGGGAAGCTGAACGTGTTTATGAAACTGAGAAAAGCTTTAATGTGTGCTCTGAAGATGGAAAGAATTGGAAAAAAATCTCCTTTATGCTGAGAAAGAGGTGAAACAGAAAGAAAATTTGAAAGCTGCCTTGTACAGTGAGTAACTGTGCCTGAGACCTACATTTTAAGAGCATCCTCAGAAAGAACCAAGTCAAAACAAGGATTATCGACACAAAAGACTCATCAGCAAGGATAGAATTTTATGGACCTCCACGATGCTTAGACAAAGAGAAATAAACTTCTAAGTAGCAGGCTGTTAGAAGAATATGACATTAAATGGAATAATTATGCTTTTCTTTTTATATATAATCAAATGGAGAAACAATCAAGTAAAACTCAAGACATCCCTGCTACTTTTCCCCCCTTTCTCTGTTTTTCTGATGAGGAAATTACAAATGTACAACTGATGAAAAATAATAATTCTCAAGTTACTCCTCCATTTGGTGTCAGAACTTCTAAACTGTGTTTATTTATGCAGGTATTGTGACCATCTGGGGCAAGGATTGTGAGCAGGGTCTGGATCTGAGAACAGACACAAAGGGTCTCCACTTAAATACATGAGAACTTGAAAAGAATGACTGCAGAAAGGATAAAATACATGTACAAATGGTCCTTCGTGCAATTCAGTGGTGACAATAGTATTGTAGTTACTGAGCAGTAAATATTGCAGCTCCTTCTTCATGTACTGCTTTTACCCCAAACTTAGCTTCAAGTCATAAAGCCATGCCCAGATGTTTCAACGTGACACTGAAAATGCCTTGGATATCTTTCCCACATCTTTTTTTGATGCTAGTGTGTTAAATCATTCTTCACACTAGCTAACAAAGAGCTTGTTTTATTTTCTATTCCTGTGTGAAAGCCTAACTCTTCTAATAAAACCACATACACTAAGACTTTCTATTTTTATTTAACACTTTATCTGCATATAACTATTTACTATATCAAAATACTATAATAGAAGCATTTACATTATAATGAGGATTCAGCTATTTTAACCTAATCGACCTTGTTACAGCTTGTCTTTCAATTTCTTAATTAAAAAGATGCTATTCTGTTTCTATAAAGTACCTAAGGAAGATGAAATTCTGAGCTAAAAATAAACTAAACCTCTTCTGGAATTTATTTTAAAAGAAACCTCTTATCATATTCCAGTGTGAAAGGTCATTGATTTACTGCCTCTGACTACCTAAAATTAATTTGGAAAACAGAGTGTTTCTTAACCTCATTAATATTTTCCATTACTATAGGGATAGAGATCTGCGATTTGGACAAAACAAGAAAGGTCATACAAGTAGAGCATCCTTCTCTTTCTCTTTTGAGAATTTACTGAAGCCCTCGGAGGCAAGGTATTTAAGACGTGCTTAAATGTCCTGTCAGTTAAGCATATCAGCACATTCTTCTGTTTGCTCAGAGATTTAGGTATCTTTTTACTCTGCTTGGTTGAACTGAGGAGCCTTTCTAAATTCACAGATTGTACTCTAAGAAGACATGAAAATATAAGCAGAAATTCCAACTTTCTCATAAAAAGGAATCTTAGCACTGACTCCATTTTGTGGGAATGAAAACAGACCATTTATACCTATTTGCAAAAGGCTCCTTTGATAGCAGTGCTCTGCAGTGAGGATTGCTCATTGATGTTTCCTTTTCACAGTCTGATAACCATGAAGAGTCCACCTTCCTATGACAGATTGTCCTCCAGTTACTCCATTCCTATGAGAAATTCCATCTATAAAGAAGATGGTTCTGCGAAGCAGCTGCCAAGCTTCCTATCAAATTGGCTTTTCAGGAGCAAAGAATGTGCTAGAGCTGGTTTATCTAATCCAGCCACGCTCAGCAGTGTTTGGTAGGTGATGCCAAAAAGATGTTTCAGCTTTGCGACTATTTGTTAAGGTTCTATTAATTTCTACCTAATTTCTTAAGCAATTTACAAATGTAATGCAAGACACTAATTCAATCATTGCAACTTGCAGTCTGAAAATAAACTCAGGACTGTAAATATTTATGTATGTTCCTAATAACATCACCAGTGCAGGCTAAGGACAGGCAAGTGCGGTGTTACCTGTTCTGTGACAGCACAGATCCATGAAAAAGCCCTTAAAAATCAGAGGCAGTTCCTCTATCCACTGACATCAGTCAGCTTGCTCAAGATGAAAACAAATTGAGTCATCCAGGAAGGGGTGGTTGTCCTTTCTTCTCCTGGAAAACTGTGTTGTGGTGCTTGTCAGCTCTTCCCAAGAGTCACTTAAAAATAAATGTAGCAAGAAGGACATTCTGCTGAGGGAAAAGTTTCTTCTTGATCTTTGACGATGATAGCTTTAATTACTCATTTTATTAGTTGACAGTTGCTCCAAATGGCTGTAGTTAAGCAAATGCCAATCACTGCTGAAAACTCAGCTTCAAGTGTTTGTCTGCAAATAGTTAACAGGCAAGATGGATGACAGAAGGTGGTGAGGAAGACATGTGGCAGGAAGTGCCAGCGTTCTGTTGACTGTTTTTTGCATGACGACTTTCCATTGCACAGCCCACTCCACAGGCTCTGAGCAAGAGTGATTTGCTGCAGAGCACAGACTGGGGAAGTGCCCTTTGCGGTGGTGGCTGCAGGCTGCAAAGATGAGAGCTTCCGAGCCTCGTGCATTTGTTACCAGCAAAGGGACACCTTGTCAGCCACGGCCACTGAATGACACCGAATGACGTCTAATTCATCCTTGCCACTAGATGACAGCACAGCAACACACATCTATAACGTAACCAGTATTTTCCTATGGGTTAAGAATTCCTGGGGAAATAGGTTTCAGGAATTTTAGGACTAGCCCCCGGGGCCAGAAGAGACGAGATGAAGTTTCTTTGTCTTTGGACTTTTTAAAGTCTTTGGACTTCATCATCCAACATAAAGATGGAGAAGGAACTTGCATGACTTCTGTGCTGCTCAGCAGGGCAAAAAGGCTCACGTTCAACTGAATGCCGTGCATCTGGATGGTTTCTGCATGTTTATAGACGAAGTATGAGGACATGGTGGCTACCAACTCTCAATGCCAAACACAAGCAGGACTACTAAACACAAATGTCTAAGGAAGGTATTTGGTAGAAGAGGAAACTATGTGCATACTTCTGAGATGACTTCTGATACTTTAGTTCAAACAAGCCTCCATGCTGCTCTGGTGACTCCAGTAATGCAGTAGACTCGTAGTCTTTATACATCTATATATCTGTATTTATGTATCTATCAGGTGCTGATAGATGCTTTTGACTGGAAACCACCAATAATTCTGCCATTATTGCATGTATACATCTTGACATGCTAAGCACTTTTGGTAAAATATGTAACTTCTGTCAGTTGATCTGAAGAGAAATAGAGATGATCAAGGGAAAAATCCACAGCGGCAATTTAATGCATGCTAATTCTAGAGCATTTACCTGGACAAGGGTCTGACTTCCTTCCCTCTACTCTGTATTACACTATTCTTCCAAAGTAAGTGGGTGCAATTTCAAGCAAGGCAAAGGAAAGAGCTACCACACCAATAAGTCCCCTCCCCAAACTACCATAATCCAGGCCACTCACTGTGTGTTCACTGAATTGCAGAATCACAGAATTAACCAGGCTGGAGGGTGGGAAACTCCCAAACTATCACAACCTCTAAGATCATGGAGTCCAACCTAGCACCTAACTCTCCTAATTAACTAAACCATGGCACTAAGTGCCTCATCCAATCTCCTTTTAAACACTTCTAGGGATGGTGACTCCACCACCTCCCCAGGCAGCCCATTCCAATGCCAATCACCCTCTCTGTAAAGAACTTCTTTCTAATGTCCAGGCTAAACCTCCCCTGGTGCAGTTTGAGACTGTGTCCTCTTATTCTGTCACTGGCTGCCTGGGAGAAGAGGCCAACCCCACCTGGCTACAAACTCCCTTCAGGTAGCTGTAGCGAGCAACGAGTTCTGCCCTGAGCCTCCTCTTCTGCAGGCTGCACATCCCCAGCTCCCTCAGCCTCTCCTCACAGGGCTGTGCTGGAGCCCCCTTGACAGACTTGGTGCCCTTCTCTGGACACATTCAAACACCTCAACATCTNTCTCTGCCTGGCTGCTCTCCAGCCACTCTGTCCCCAGCCTGTAGTACTGCATGGGGTTGTTGTGGCCAAAGTGCAGAACCTGGCACTTGGCTTGTTAAAACTCATTGTGTTGGACTGTGCCCATCTGTCCAGCCTGTCCAGGTCCCTCTGTAGAGCCCTCCTGCCCTCCAACAGATCCACACTTGCTCCCAACTTGGTGTCGTCTGCAAACTTACTAATGGAGGACTCAATTCCCTCATCCAGATCGTCAATAAATATATGAAACAGGACTGGGCCCAGCACTGATCCCTGGGGCACACCACTGGTGACAGCTGCCAGCTGGATGTAGCTCCAATTGCCACCGCCCTCTAGGCCCAGCCAGCCAGTTTGCAGCCCAGCACAGAGTGTCTCTGTCCATGCCATGGGCTGCCAGCTTGGCCAGGAGTTCGCTATGGCAGACAGCGTCAAAGGCCTTGCTGAAGTCCAGGTGGACTACATCCACAGCCTGCCCCACATCCACCAGGTGGTCACCTGGTCATATGCAGTGAGGAGCACTACAGGATCTATTGAAGTTCTCTTCAACCCCATTTTTCTTTCTTAAGTCATTGTAGTCCCTTAGTTTGAATTAATAAAAAAAAATAGCCATGTTAATTCTTCATTCTCAAAGGAGGAAGACTAAGAAGTAAGTCAGTACGCCCGTGCCACAAGACAGGGCACTATATCAGACTGTAATGAGAAGGGTCTTTCATAGTGGAACAATCTAGAAGAAATTAACTGTTCCTTAAGTTAAGCTGTTGACTGGTCTCCCACACTTGTGCAAGAAGCTTATCTTAAAGATATTCTGCACTTGCTGCCAGTCTCTTTCCTGCCTTTCAGTTTTCCTCAGAAATTTATGACTCTCAAGACATTTATTTGCTTGTGTTACACATGATGCAAAATTAATAATCAAT
>VWYK01026376.1:95916-111105 GCA_013399775.1 Semnornis frantzii | reverse complement strand
CTCTCTCCCTGCTCTGGCTGCAGTCTAGCACTGTGACAGTGGTTTCAGCTCTGTCCCAGAGCCTTCCTCATTCCTGCTACAATTAAAGTTACACTAGGGGAAAAAAAAAAAACAAAAAAAAAACAAAAAAAAAAAAAAAAAAAAAAAAAAAAAAAAAAAACCTCTTTTCCTAGTATCTTCTGCTTTTCTACACCAGAGAACCTTTGGGTGCTAAGAGGAACCCCCAAAAGCCTCCTGCTAGTCCTTCTTAGGAAGAATGGGGAAGGGCTGTGCTAAGCTGCCCCAGCCCACAGTGTTCCCTGGAAGGATGTGACCTTCAGGGTGGCTTTTCTACCTCCTTGCTCCTGGGCAGCTTGGGTTCATTTGGATGCCTTCCCTTAGCACCCACTGTTCCCTCTGACTCACTCTTACTGCTCTCTATTCACTAGAGGATGCTCTTCATACAATCACAGAATGCTCTGGGGCAGAAGGGATCTCCAAAGGTCACCCAGTCCAACATCCCTCACCCCTGCAGTCAGCAGGGACAGGCTCAACTAGATCAGGGTGCCCAGAGCCCTGTCCAGCCTCTTGTTCTCCCTCTCGTTTCCTGGGAGCAGAGCCCAACCCCAGCTGGCTGCAGCCTCCTCTCAGGGAGCTGCAGACAGCAATGAGGTCTCCCTCAGCCTCCTCTTCTCCACACTAACCACCCCCAGCTCCCTCAGGCAGGCCTCACAGCAAAGGTGCTCCAGCTCCATAGTCCTTTGTGGCCCTTAGATGCACACTGCAGCTGGCACCTGAAAGTTTGCCATCTCCAACTGCCCTCCACCTTCCTGCCGTGGCCTTTCCTTGTGCAGATGCCAACTCCAGATCCAACTACCAAGCTAAGGAGCAAAGAGAGGTCTCAGAGAGTCACCTAGAGGAGTCTCCCGCCAGGGCAGGCAGCACCAGCCCAGCATGTGCAGGAGAAGCAGCTACTTTACCCTGCCAGGGAGCTTCTTTTGCCTTCAGCCACCACCACCCACAGCCAACCCTGCCTTTAGCAAACACAGTCCTCACCCTGCCCCATCCTGAGCAGTTTGGGGCCCTGTCTCAGGTTTATCCACCACTGGCAGAGGCAGCAGAACCTGTTCTTGAGGGCATGTATGGGCAGTGCCATCAGCTCCAGCAGCCAAGGCAGTGCCTCAGGGCAGTTCCTGGGCTGAAAGTTTCCTGTAAGGCTCTGCCCATTCTGGGCAAACAGCCTTAGGAGAAGGGGCCAGAAACCACCCCAAGGGCTGCAGCTACCTCTTCTGCTCCAGCTGGATCAAAGGGACTCTTTAATCTTTCTTATATCCTGCTTCCCTGAACTGGAATTGAGCTGCTCTGCCATGTAAGCAAAGGCTGAACTTACAGGCAGGGTATTTCTCCCCAGTCTCAGGTCACAGGAGAGAAACTGGCTTGGAATTGTGCCAGGGGAGGCTTAGATTGGAGAGGAGGAAAAGTTTCTTTGCTGGTAGAGTGGTCAGGGATTGGCATAGGCTGCCCAGGGAGGCTGTGGAGTCTGTTTCTCTGCAGAGCTTCTAACACCCCTGGGCATTGAGATCCTGGGCAAGCTGCTGTGGGTGCCCTGCTGGAGCAGGTGCTTAGACTGGATGATCCCCAGAGGTCATTCCAACTCCACTCTGCTGGGATGCTGTGAAACAGATCTTCTGACATTTTTTGCCACCCCCTGGGTGCCCACCTGGAGCCATGTGAAAGCTCTTCACATGAGCACATTACAACTGTAACTCCCAGGGAGGCTGCAGGCATACCAGGGCCTCTTGCTCCCAGAAGGACATTGAGGGGCTGGAGCAGGTCCAGAGAAGGGCAACAAAGGTGAGGAAGGGTCTGGAGAAGAGGGCTGGGGAGGAGCAGCTGAGGGAGCTGGGGGTGGTTAGTGTGGAGAAGAGGAGGCTGAAGGAGACCTCATTGCTCTCTGCAGCTCCCTGAGAGGAGGCTGCAGCCAGCTGGGGTTGGGCTCTGCTCCCTGGGATCAGGTGGTAGAGGGAGAGGAACTGGCCTGGAATTGTGCCAGGGGAGGCTTAGGTTGGAGAAGAGGAAAAATGTCTTTGCTGGTGGAGTGGTCAGGGATTGGCACAGGCTGGCCAGGGAGGTGGTGGAGTGCCCATGCCTGGAGGTGTTGCAGAGCTGTGTGGCCATGGCACTTGAGGCCAGGGTTTGGTGCCCGTGGTGGTGCTGGGCTGCTGCTGGACTGGATGCTCTCAAGGCAGGTGGGGTCCCCAACCAAAAGAGTTCTCTCAGGGTATGAAATAGTTTTAAAATACTTCACATGGAAACCTGGGGATTTTTTGCTCTCTGGGAAGAAAATGCTGCCTGGAAGTGCTGTGTTTTCCCAGAGAAGGCAGCAGCCCTGGGGAAACGCTGGGCAAAAACAATTCCGGAGGCAGGCGAAATGTCTCCGTCTGGACCTTATCTTCACCGTTGCAGTGAGAGTGTTGGCAGGGGGGAAATGCTTCTGTACTCTGCTGGGACCTGGGATGAAAGGGAAAACCAAGGTGCAGGATGTGGCGGTGGGGTCGCTGTCTGCCCCCGCGCAGGCTCTGTGCCGGTTCCTGCGGCCAGCCTGGATGCCTGCAGCGCTGGGGAGCTGGGGAGCCGAGCCTCGGCTGCGTACCAAGGGCCAGGGCTGTAATCTTGAGAGCACAGCACAGGCAGCCTGCCCAGGGAGCAAGGAGCTGCCTGGGGAGACCACCAATGCCCTCCTCAGCCCTTGCTTTGGTGCTTGCTCCAAAGAATCACGGAACCACAGAATGGGTTAGAAAAGGCCTCGAGGAGCATTCAGCCCAGCAGCAACCCAACCCCACCAAGGGCACCAAACCCTGGCCCCAAGTGCCATGGCCACACGGTTCTGCAACACCCCCAGGCATGGGCACTCCACCACCTCCCTGGGCAGCCTGTGCCAATCCCCGACCACTCCACCAGCAAAGACATTCCTCCCCGGCGCAATTCCAGCCTAGCAAAGCTGACGTCAGTGCTGGGGAATTCCAGCAGGATGGAGGGAGGTGTTCCCTGCTCTGCGCGGCTTTTCCCTCCGCCTCCATCGGTCACATCCCGGAGCTGCTGATCCCGTCCGGAGCTGTGACAGCTGCAGGCGACCTGCTCCTAATCCCCCCCGCCCCGACCCCGGCCTGCTGCCAGCCTCGGCAACATGAAGGCTGCATCGCTTCAGGTCCTGCTCGTGGTGAAGATCTTGTGCCTGGTGACGCTGTCAGGAGGTGAGCCGCATCCGCGCCCGTGCCCCCCGGAGAGCAGCCGGAGCGATGCTGCACAGGGCTGGGGGCACCGAGGCACCGCCGGGGGCTGCGGGCAGGGAGCGCAGGGCACACACACACTGCTGTGGCAGCGGCCCTGGCAGCGAGGAAATACGAGCAGCCCTGTGACAGCTTCTGTCGGTCCCGAGGGAAGTTGTGTCCAGCTGTGGGACGCCCCAAGCACAGGAGGGACCTGGAGCTGATGGAGAGGGGCCAGAGGAGGCCACCAAGATGATCAAAGGGCTGGAGAAGCTCTGCTGTGGGCACAGCCTGGCAGAGTTGGGGCTGTGCAGCCCCGAGTGGAGAAGGAGCCAGGGGGACCTTAGAGCTGCAATTCAATACCTGCAGGGGACCTGCAGGCAGGCTGGGGAGGGACTGTTCAGAAGGGCCTGTGGGGATAGGCCGAGGGCAATGGTTCTGAACTGGAGCAGGGCAGGGTTAGGTTGGGCATCAGGAGGGAGTTGTGCACAGTGAGGGTGGGCAGAGACTGGCACAGACTGCCCAGGGAGCTTCTTGAGGCCTCATCCCTGGAGACATTTAGGATCAGCCTGGATGTGTCCTTGAGCAGCCTACAATGTTTGGAGTTGCCCCTACTGCCTGTAGGGAGTTGGACAAGATGCCCTTGGAGGGTCCCTTCCAACCCAGTGCCAGCTGAGAAGCTGTGGAGAGACTTTCTGCAGAGCTGTGTTGGAGTTCTCTTTTGTCAGGTCCCTGGGCACATGCCCTGGGGGCAGCCAGCAGCCTGCACAGGGTCAGGTGTCTGTCCTGAGAGTGCCAGCACTGCCATCACTGAGAGCTGGGGGGGTGCTGGTACCTGCAGCCCCAGGGCCTGCACACTGCATGGGTCTGTCTGTCTGTGTGTGCACAGGTGGGAGATGCTTTTCTGCCCACTGGACAAAGCTCTTTGCTCCTGGGTAGTGCTGAGCAGGGTCAGGAGGGCAGGAGGAGGTGGGCATAGCTCTCACTGGGCTGGGCTGGGGTTAGGTCAGCCCTGGGACAGCTCAGTGGTTGTGCCCAAGATGGCCATGAAGCAGAGGGGCTGCCAGGCTGTCAGAGCTCCTCAGTAGTGCAGGCTAAGCAGAGCTGGACTTCACCCAGGACAAAGGGATTGTCTGTGCCTGTCATGGGAAGGGAGAGGGGCAAAGGGCCCTGAGGAGCCGTGCCCTGCTGCCACCAGACGGGAAGAGGGAGGACAGCAAGGAGCACAGCTGGGGATGGAGTTTCTTCACCTCCTCCCACCTCTGGGCAGGTCCCCCAGGGCTGGCCTGAGCGAGGTGGGCGGCAGGGATACTGGGCAGCTTGGCCTTCCCAGTGAACCCACCGTCTGCTTTGGCACCACCTGGCTCTGCCCCCTACAGCCAAGCATCCATCCAAGCATGGTTCCTCTCCATGGCTCTGCAGGCCATGGAGAGGAACCATGCTGCAAGCTCCTCGAAGTGATGCCTCCAAGGAGAGGTGGTGCTGGAGGTGGATCAACACTAGGCCCTGGGTGCCCTGTGGCAAAGGCTCAGCTGCAGCTTGGAGAAGCAGAGTTGCTTGCCCCAGCAGGAAGAGGAAGGACCCCCTGATTGGAGGGGCCTGCTGCCTAGGACACCTTGGATGGTAATGTCCAAGCTCCTCCACTCTGGGAAGAGCAGAGCAGGAGCTCAGCTGGTTGGAAACCATTTGCTGGTGGTGCTGACAAATGGGAAATCAGTGGAGAGCTCTCAGGGAGCTTTCTGGAGCAGTCCCTGGCTGGGACTTCTCTCACTGTGCCTGCTTTGCTGAGCAGTGCTGATGGAAGTGGAGGTCACCGGCAGTGTGCTCTGCTTAACGAGAGCTCAGTCAGCACCTGCTCACCCCTGAGCAGGTCGTCTTGCCCCTGGAGTGCCAGGGGAGACAGCAGTGTGTGAGCTTTGGGGGTCACCAGCCCTGGAGGTGTGCCAGAACCCCGTGGCCAGGGCACCTGGGGACATGGCTTTAGTGGCCGTGGTGGGGGGTGGGTTGGTTGGAACTGGATTGTTCTTGGAAGGTTTCTCCAGCCCAAACACTTCTGTGGCTCTGTGAACGTGACAGGGGCCTGGGAAACTCAATGTGCTTCTGCAGAGGGGTCTTGGGGGAGGGTTCTCTGCAGCCCTGGGTTTCCTTAGACAGTGGATCCAAAGAGCTGAAGGTGCTCCTGTGTGATGCTTCTCCTGGATCACTCCCAACACAGCTGAGGCAGATTCACTAGATCTAAGCCAACAGCTTGCCCAGGGAGGTTGTGGATGTCCAAGAGAGTGAGGGTGGGGAGAGACTGGCTCAGGTTGCCCAGGGAGGTTGTGGATCATAGAACCACAGAATGTGATCTCCAATCACATTCTGTGATCCATAACCTCCCTGGAGGCGCTCAGAGCCAGGCTGGATGAGACCTTGAGCACCACCAGGCCAGCTTTGTAGAGCCTGGCAAACTTCAGTTCCTTCCTCCACAGGGAGCCTGGGATAAATCAGGGCTTGTTTTCCTGAGCCCTGTCCCCCAGCACATCCCAGGAAATCTCCAGGCTGCATTCAGCAACCTCCCCTGGCTTGGCAAGCTCCTGTGAGTGGAGGCTGGGGTCCTCCAAGGGGGTCAGGGCTGGGGGGAGAGTATTTTTACACCCTGCCAAATGAAAAGCACATCTCCTCGTGGAGATGGCAAAGGAGATGCTCAGGGAGACGCTGCTGAAGTGGCTACAGGAGCAAAGGAATTCTAGTAGCCGAAGGGGACTACAAGGAGGCTGCAAAGAGACCGTTCCTGAAGGCCTGCAGGGATAGCACCAGGGGTGATGGTTTGAAATGAGAGCAGAGCAGATTGAGATTGGATGTGAGGAACAAGTTCTGCATCAGGAGGCTTCTGGAACACTGCAGCAGGCTGCCCAGGGAGGTGGTTGAGGTCTCATCCCTGGAGATACTCAAGGTGGGGCTGGACAAGGCTGTGAGCAATCTCATCTAGTGGAGGATGTCCCTGCTTACTGCAGTGGGGTTGGACTGGATAAGCTTTGGAGGTACTTTCCAACCCAGACCATTCCATGATTCTCTGATTCACCAAAAGCTTCTCTCTCTGCAGCCTCTCTATCACCCAAGTGTTGCTCAGAGACCATGGGACCAGCAGAGAGAGAGGCAGGAGATGAAGTCCCTGGAGGGGAAGAGGTCTACTGAGGAGAGGACAAGCTTCCTGCCCTCTTGATCTGTCTATGTCAGGAGACTGTGGGGGATCTTTTGGGGCTGAAGAGCTGTGTCTGCTGGGTACTGTGCTCCTGTGGCCTGAAAGGCAGAGGAGCTACCAGGTCGAGCTGCTTGAACATAAGACCTCCAGGCTGTGCTTGCAAGCTGCAACAGTGTCCCAGGAGCCTGTGCTTGCCACAGGGCTTTTTGGCTTGCTTGGCTGGCACTTTTCTGGGCATTTTCACACCTGCTTGGGTGATACAAACACTCGTGGGCATGATAGGACTTGTCCTCATTGGGTGATGCAAGCAATTGTGGCCATGATGGGATTTGTCCTCATCTCCCTTTAGCAGGGATTGGAAACATCCATGGGATGCTTGGCACCCAGAGAAAGGGTTGGCTTGGAAGGGACCTCAAAGCTCTGCCAAGCCCCTGCCATGGGCAGGGACACCTCCCACCAGCACAGGCTGCTCAAGGCCTCATCCAGCCTGGCGCTGAACGCCTCCAGGGAGGTTGTGGAGCACAGAATCACAGAATGTGATCTGCAATCCCTGGGCAACCTGTGCCAGTCTCTCATCACCCTCACTGCCAACAATTTCTTCCTCCTCTCCACTCTCACTCTCCCCTCTCCCAGCTCAAAGCAATTGTCCCTCCTCCTGACACTGCCAGCCCTTGTCCAAAGTCCTTCCCCAGCTCTCCTGCAGCCCCTTTGTGTCCTCCAAGGCAGCTCTGAGGTTTCCCTGGAGCCTTCTCTTCTCCAGGCTGCACAGCCTCAACCACCACTTTGCAACCTGGCCTGAAACACCTCCAGGGAGGGCACATCCGCAGCCCCCCTGGGCACCCTGTTCCAGTCTCTCCCCACCCTGGCTGCCAAGAATCCCTTCCTGATAATAACAAAAAACTCCTCTCCCATTTTCCTCAAGGAAGCCCCACCAGTGATGGATTCTTTTTCTTACAGCAGCCAATCCAAAGCCAACCTTTCATACATCAAAAACTTTATTGCAGGACAACCCAAAGCAGCTGTGAAGTGCTCAAGGGACTGCAAAAAATTCACCTCCAAGGTAGAGGCCAAGAGGATAAGGACCTACCACCGGACTGAAGCCAGCTGCAAGAAGCAAGGCATCATGTAAGCATGGCCCCAGCAGCTGCCCCCCTCCCTGCCCACCCCTCACCACCCCTCTGGCATCAGGCTGCCAGCAAGTACCCTCGCCTTGGCAGGAAAGAACCAACTGGAAGCAGAGCAAAGGGAAGAGGCTGGGGTCATCCACAAGCCTCCAATTGAGGCCAGGGGCTCAGCCTCAGGGATAACTGCATGGGGAATGGCAGAGCAGAGCAGGGCAGTGGGGGGTGAGAGCTCACAGGATGGGTTGGCTTGGAAGGGACCTCAAAGCTCAGCCAGTGCCAAGCCCCTGCCATGGGCAGGGACACCTCCCACCAGCACAGGTTGCTCAAGGCCTCATCCAGCCTGGCCCTGAACACCTCCAGGGAGGTTGTGGAGCATAGAATCACAGAATGTGATTGCAGATGGCAACCTGTGCCATTCTCTCCCCAGCTCACTGCCAACAATTTCTTTCTCATCTCCACTCTCAGCCTCTTCTCCTCAAGGCTCCTCCATCTCCCCTCCTCAACCCATTCCCTGTTTCTGGGAGAGGAAGGGATTTTCCCCTGGACTGGAGTCAGCCTTGTGAGCCTGTCTGGAGAAGAGTAAAGCAGCATTTTCTTGCCCCCGGGGTAGCAACTTTTGCTTACCCTGCAAAGGACGCACCACTGGCACCACACTGGCAGCTCTGGAGGTTGCTCCTAAGTGAACCTGATGAGCTGCCTCTCATCTCCCTCAGCTTCCTGCTGGGAGCACTGGAGGCAAACTCTGTCCAAGCATCAGGAAAAGGCTTCTGAAAGGGGAAAACCCTTCAGCTGTGAGCTGCCTCCAGCCAGCAGCTCTCAGAGGCACCTGCATTAAGGAGCCCATGCAGGGGGGGGTGGGAGGGTGGAGCTGAATCAGTGGTGCTGCCCTCATGCCTTCCCTCTCTCCCTGCCCATTTAGAGCAGGGTTTAGCCAACACTGACCCCTTCCTGCTTTCAGCTTGGTGACTCTGTCACTGGTGGAGCTCTGCGCAGATCCGGAGGCAGAGTGGGTGAAGAAGGTCATAGAGAAACTGGAGCAGGACAAGGCTGCAGCTTCCTCCCTTCCTCGTGTTGCCTCAGCAGAAGATCCTGGGGGTGTTCAGAAGCTTGTTGGAGTCGCTACCCAGCCTGGTCTCTGGCAAGGTTTGGACAGAGCACTTGTTCCTGCTGCCACTACACCCAGCATGACCCCCCCAGGCCCCCAGGACACCGCTCAGCTCCCCATGGGGTCAGCCTCTGGGACGCAGGAGGTTGCTGCCCACTTCCAAGTCACTCCAGAAGCAGGCAGAGATTCTCTGAAGTCCCCCTCAGCACCTTCAGCAGCAGGCATGGCCTCCAGCCTGCCCACCCCTCCTCTGCATGGCTTTGCCAGTACCCTGGGGCCTGCGAGAGGAGCTGCAGGACACGCAGCTGCCACACCGCTTTCAGCAGAGACTACTTCAGGTTCTCCTCACAGCTCCACAGCAGGCACAGGCAAAACTCCTCCTGTCCACACCAGCAGGGCTGTCAGCTCCTCTGCAGATGCTTCTGGTGGCAGAACATCTGCTTGTGCAGAGCCAGAGCCTGCAGATCGATCACCTTGCACTGGCCAAGCCTTCTTAGGCCACACCATAGAGCAGATGCCCACAGACAGCCCAAACCATCCTCCCAGCCTCCTGCTGAGCTCCCAGCTGCACTTGGCCATCTCAGCTGCTGTGGTGAGTGCCCTGATGATCTGTGCTGTAGCTGTGGTGTGGCTCTACCTAAAATTTGGCCTCAAAAGAGTAGTGGTGGCAAGAGAAATGGTGCAGGGCTTGCTCTATGAGAAGGCAGGGCAGCCAAACGCTGCCTACCCGATGGAAGTAGTCTGAAGGCTTTGCCGGGGACATTGTTTTGGTTTGGCCTAAACTAGATAAGCTGAAGTCTGTGCTGAACTGGTGAGACCAACAGGAAACCATGCAGGGGGTAGAAGCCCTGGAGAAAAGAGGAATTTCTTATAGCACAGAAGCTCAAGAGCCACCTCTGGTTTGTCACTGCCCAGGGCTGGGTTTTGGAGGGTGCTGAGGTGGTTTGACCCTCCTGGCACTGCTACCCACGAAAGCTGAGGCTCTTCCAGAGCTGCTTGGTGGCCAGAAGTGACTTTTGGGAGCATTATCCTGCATTTCATCGTGGCCCACCCAAGAAGTCTGCCCCTTGCCCACTCTGCTGGGTTTGGGTTTGGGCTTGGCCAGCTGGAGAAGTCTTCACCCCAAAGCTACTCCACTTGTACTTTCCAGCCTCTGCTCCTGCTTCCTTTGCACTTGGGGTCAGATGAAGACTGCTGCTGGCTGCTGGATCTCCTTGGGCTGAGCCATTGACTCTTGCTGGGGCCGTGAGGGCTGCCCTGGGCTCTCAGGCAGAGGTGGCAAACCCCACGGCTGCTTAGAGGCCTGAAGATCAGTGCTGCAAACTCCATGTCCAGAGGAGCTGGCAACCCTTACCCCATCTCCTCTTGCCACGGCTCTGGGCTTCCCTTCTTGCCCAGTTCATTCTGAGGCCTGTTTCTTGCCAAACCAGTTGCAGCAAAGCCCTTCTGTGCCCTTCTGTGCCCAGCAGCAGGACAGGATGCCATGGGGGAGCCTTTGCAAAGGGGAGAACACAAGAAGGCAGCTATGAGCATTTTGCTGTTTCTGTGGTAACCTCAGAGGGGTTTTGCTGTGTTCTGAAAGCACAACAGCCAGGAAAGGCTCTGGGAGGAGGAGCCAAGCACAGCTCTGGCTGCAGGCATGTGCCAGAGGTGCCAACCTTCTGGGCCCATTTTCCTTTTTAGAAAGAGGCATCTTGCCCACATGACAAAGCCCCCAAATGCCTGCACTTTACCATACTTTAGTTTTGGAGGGTTTTGGCTAGCACTGATCATTATTAAAGCACTGTGGCAGCACCCAAGCCTTTGTGACCCCCAAATTTGGTTTGGGTTTTATACCTCTAATATGTGAGCCTTTACCTTTTCTTCCCTGTGCTCAGCTCCTGAGAGCCCTCACTCAACACTGACTGCAGGATGAGCAATGCTAGAACACACAAAGGGCTTCACAATTCGATGGCACCAAGGGGCAGATCCTCTCCTCTGTAATCATCCTCAGTGGAGCAGATCCCAAAATATGGGGGGAAAAAACCTTAGGCAATGAGCAAGATAACCAGAGCAGAACTGAGCTGGAATAAAGTGCCCTCCTAGAGCCATCAGACTGCACCTTCAGGGCATCCGCTCAGTTGGGTTCCAGTCCATCATTTATGCCCTCACAAGGGCAACAAAGGTGGGGAAGGGTCTGGAGAACAGGGCTGGGGAGGAGCAGCTGAGGGAGCTGGGGGTGGTTAGTGTGGAGAAGAGGAGGCTGAGGGAGACCTCACTGCTCTCTGCAGCTCCCTGAGAGGAGGCTGCAGTCAGCTGGGGTTGGGCTCTGCTCCCTGGGATTAGGTGGGAGAAGGAGAGGAACTGGCCTGGAATTGTGCCAGGGGAGGCTTAGGTTGGAGAGGAGGCAAAATGGCTTTGCTGGTGGAGTGGTCAGGGATTGGCACAGGCTGGCCAGGGAGGTGGTGGAGTGCCCAGGCCTGGAGGTGCTGCAGAGCTGTGTGGCCATGGCACTTGGGGCCAGGGTTTGGTGCCCATGGTGGTGCTGGGCTGCTGCCGGACTCAGTCTTCATAGCTTCACAGAATGGGTTGGGTTGGAAGGGACCTTTAAGCTCATCCAGTTCCACCCCCACCCTGCCATGGGCAGGGACAGGTCCCAGCAGCCCAGGCTGCTGCAGGCCTCTTGCAGCTGCTTTCCAGCAGAAATTGTTCTGTGATTCCCAGATTCCTGCTTTCTGCTGACCTGAGGGAAAGGACTCTGAGCTTCACCCACAGCTTGCAGCTTGCCTGGAGTTAGGCACTGGGGGCCAAACCTCTCCAGCACTGTCTGGGGCTGAAGCCCCTGGAGGTTAAAGCAGAGGCTGCCAGTGCCACCTCCCCATCCCCCCCAGGCTGGTGGCCCTGCAGCTGCCCAGGCCCTGCCCCGTGGCATCGTTTCTGTACAAGCCTTAGAAGTGGCATTTTTGTGGCAAGGTTGTGGTGTGTGCCAGGTCCTGGCATCACTGCTGGAGTGTGCCTGAGCTGAGCCCTGTCTGGGACTCCTGGAGGACAATTCTGCCTTGCAAGACATCTCCTTGCTGGGCCTGGATGGTCCTGCACGGCCGTGGGGACCGAGCTGCCCCCCAGGCATCGCAGCACATGGAGGGGACACTTCTGGCTGCCTGTGGGTGAAGTCCTTTGTGCTGGGGACAGCTGGGCTGGTCCCTTGGAGCCCACCAGGCTCAGCTCCACCCCTGCCTCCCACCACCTTCCAGATGCCCTGAGCACAGTGGCACTCACCAGGAGGAGCCTGGCCCCACCCTTCTCACCTTACTGCCCTGCCTTGTTTCCAGGGGGTCGAGCACTGCTCCTGGGCACTGTGGGAGGGTACAAGGTGGATGCTGGGGTGGAAGGGTACAGCCTGTGGCTCTGCCTGATGATGCCCTTGGCTCTGAGACGTTTCTGTGAGGAGCAACTGCCTGTGCCTGGGACCTCCTTGGGACCTTTTGGAGGCATCAAAGCAAGGAGGCTCTCGTGCGAGGTACTGCTGTCCTTCAGCACAGGGATGGCACCAAGCCTGCTCCCCACAGAGCTGTGGAGATCAACAATGGAAACAAGCAGCATGGGAGAAGCTCAGCATGGCTGAGAGCAAAGCCAGGGCAGGGTCACAGGACGGTAGGGGTTGGAAGGGACCTCTGCAGATCACCCAGCCCAAGTCCCCTGCCAGAGCAGGGGCACCTAGGGCAGGGCACCCAGGAACACATCCAGAGGGGTTTGGAAGCTCTGCAGAGAACTCCACACCCTCTCTGGGCAGCCTGCTCCAGGCCTCCAGCACCCTCACACCAAACAACTTTCTCCTCATGCTCAGCTGGAACCTCCTGGGTGCCAGTTTGTGCCCACTGCCCCTCGTCCTATCACTGAGTACCACCCCAAAGAGCCTGGCACCTTCATCCTGGCATCCACCCCTCAGATATTTACAGACACTGATCAGGTCCCCTCTCAGCCTTCTCCTCTCCACACTAACCAGCCCCAGGGCTCTCAGCCTTCCTCCACAGCAGAGATGTTCCAGGCCCTTCAGCATCCTCACAGCCTCCCCTGGACTCTCTCCATCAGGTCCCTGTCTCTAGAACTGAGCAGCCCAGAGCTGGACACAGCATTGCAGGTGTGTTGTCAGCAGGGCAGAGCACAGGGGCAGCAGAACCTCCCCAGCCTTGCACTGTTCCTGATGCCATTGTCCCTCTTGCCCACCAGGGCACTTTGCTGCCCCCATGCAGAACTTGCTGCCCACCAGCACTCCAAGGCCTCTCTCCACGGAGCTGCTTCCCAGCAGAACAAACCTGGGCTGTGTTGCTGCTTGGGGCTGCTCCTCCCCAGCTGCAGGACTCTGCTCTTGTCTCTGCTGAACTCCAGGAGGTTCTCCATGCTGTGCCAGGCTCCTGCTCCACCTCCTCGTGGTGTAAAGTCTGGCAGCACTTGCCAGCCTGCTGAGGCAGTGCTGGAGAAGCAGGCAGCTCCTGCTGGCCTGAAGCCAAGCTGCCACCAGCAGCAGCCCACAGCAGCCAAACTTTCAGCTCCCTGCTTTGCAAGGGGCAGGATGCCAAGGGTTCGGGTGGGACCTCTGCCTCCCCAGCCAGGCCTTGTGTGCCCTCCTCACATGCTGGGGAGGAGAGGTGGGAAAGGCAAAAAGCTACAGGAAGCAGTGCTCAGGGACCTGCCTGGCAGTGGGCAGGTGGCAGAAGCACGAGGGGCAGGGGCCAGCATCTGCCCTACATCCTAGGAGCACTCATGCCAGCCATGCCCCTGCCCCTTGCCACACAGCCACTCTGCCTCGTGCTCTGGCACCATCACAGTGCTGGGAGGCTGCTGGGGCTGGGACAGCTTCCCCCAGAGGAGTCACCAGGCCAGGCTGTCCTCTGAGAGCAGAGAGAGCTCTCTGGAGTGAACAGCTCTGGGCTTCTGCTTTCACTTCCTTGCTTCTCTCTGCTGGGCAGTGCCAAGAAGCCAGCCCCATGCCCATGGCTCAGCTCTGACTGCAGGTGCCAGCTTGGGGCACCAAGGGACACTGTGGATGCCAGCTCCCTCCGCTACCTGCTGGCACACCATGAGCTGCTTGCTGCTGCTCCCTGGCTTCTCCTTGCCTGAGGCTGCCAGGAGAGACCCCCATGCCAAAGGTGCCCACCCCTGCCCTTGGCCATGAGTGTCCTGGAGCTCCGTGGGCTGCCTCGGGTGCAGGATCTGCAGCAGGAGCCAACTGCTGTTGGTCAGGACCAGGCTTCCTTCTGCCCCTGCTCTGCTGTGCTGCTGCCTCGAGGGCTCCCCTTAACCCCATGGCAGGTGCCCACGGCCATAGTATGCTCCTCCTGGTGCCCTCTTGAACCACCTCTGCAGTACCCAGTGCCACAGCAGGGCAAACCCTCCCCACCCTTTGGGCAGCTGTCACTGGGCTGAGGAGACCAAGCAGACACTGGGACCCCACAGGTTCCCCTCCAGACCTTCACCCTCCTGCAGGATCCACCATGGCACAGTGACAGGTGCTGAGGGCTGAAGTTTGCCTTCGGCCCCCTGATCACCCACCCACATAAAGGGCCCTGCTGGGCACAGGAGCCACAGTGAAACTCAGGCGTCAGCCCCCAGCCCCTGCTTTGGATGGGCTCTGGTGTCCTAGCACTGCCCTGGTGTCCTGCCTCTGCCCTGATGTCCTGGCACTGCGTTGCTGTCCTGTCACTGCTCTGGATCCTCTTTCCAGCAAGGAGATTGCTGACAGCTGCAGAAGGGCTGCAGGAGGATCCTCTCCTGGCTGCCATCCTGGGTGCTGCTGGCAGGATTCCTGAGTTGTGATTACACCAAATGGGCTTTGGTTCTCTCTGGCTGCCTGCCCTCTGGGTGTCTCCATGGCATAGTCCACAGGTGGTGGTTTGAGAGCTGGGACTGTGCAGCCTGGGGGGAGAGAAGGCTCCAGGGAGACATCAGAGCAGCCTTGAAGGAGCTGAAGGAGGGCCAGGGAGGGACTTTGGACAAGGGCTGGTAGTGCCAGGATGAAGGACAATGGTTTTGAGCTGGGAGAGGGGAGATGGAGAGTGGAAAGGAGGAAGAAATTGTTGGCAGTGAAGGTGGGGAGAGACTGGCACAGGTTGCCCAGGGAGGTTGTGGATCACAGAATGTGATCACATTTTGTGAGTCTGTGCTCCACAACCTCCCTGGATGAGTCCAGGGTCAGGCTGGATGAGGCCTTGAGCAGCCTGTGCTGGTGGGAGGTGTCCCTGCCCATGGCAGGGGCTTGGCACTGGCTGAGCTTTGAGGTCCCTTCCAACCCAACCCATCCCATGAATTTCTGNCCCCCCCCACCCCCATCTCTGCAGGGCCCTGCAACGTCTGGGAGGCTTCAAGGCTGCCAAGGGAGAAGTCCCCAAGGATTTTTCCTTGCCCTCCCCTCAGCCTGATGGCGCCTCCTGTCTTGAGGCCAAAGGGCAGAGCCTGAAGTGCAAGGGAGGGCTCAGCTGCCCCCCAGGCTTCAGGGATCTTTGGTGGGACCTCTGTGATGCTCTCGGCAGCTCAGATCGTTCTGCATCT